>JXCR01148967.1:173827-202714 GCA_002079205.1 Phalaenopsis hybrid cultivar
AGTTTTGGATGGAGGGAAATATTTTGATAGAAATTTCTGTGAAAGTTCTCCCCAAGTTCTAATAGATCCTGGTGCTAACAAATTTAACCACATCTTAGCCTTATCCCTCAGTAAAAAAGGAAAAAGTATAAGTCTAACAACATCGTTTGAAACTTTGTCATATTTAAATGTAACACACAGTTCTATAAAACTAGCGAGGTGTAAATTAGGATCTTTATTTGGTGTATCTCCAAATTGATTGTTTTGTACCATTTGGATAATAACAGGTTTAAGCTCAAATGAATTAGTAGCTACATCAGGATTTTGGATAGATAAGTGAATTTCATATGCTGTAGGATTTGCATAATCTCGTAGGGGTCTAGGTTGGTGTTCATGTACTATTCCTTGATTATTCATGTTGTCTTCCATAGTATCAGAATTTCCAGGTTCTCTTTATAGTCTTCTAATTTTTCTAACAGTACGTTCTAATTCTGAGTCGTAAGGTATAAGGTTTTCAGGTCCAAATTTACGCATACAATTTGAAATCAGTACATAGTAAAATAATTAACTAAAATAAGTTGCAATTCAAGTAAAAATTTTCTAATAATCCTAATTTGTTTGTTGCTCTAATTATGAATCTTGTTTACTCCCCGACAACGGCGCCAAAAACTTGATCGCGACTTTATATATGCTTAATAATATAAAAATTTAATACTGCTGCTAAAAGATTTAATTCCTCAGCAACTGTACCAAAACTTAATAACAGTTTATGGATGTAATAAATATTCAATAATTGTAAAGTCATACTTATCAACGCAAGTATACGTATCGCTCAAGTAATATATGTATAAAATATTCAATAATTATAAAGTCACACTTATCAATGTAAGTATACGTATCACTCAGACACCAAAAACTTAACAACGGTTATAGATTCGAAGTCACACTTATCAACGCAAGTATACGTATCGCTCAAGTAATAATGGGCTCTAATGGAGTCATAGATATTGATCCCATTTCACACTTATCAACGCAAGTATACGTATCACTCAAGTAATATAGAGCTCTAATGGAGTCCTAGATATCGATCCCATATGGAGTAATGTTAGAATTATGAACTAATATATTAGAAAAAACAATACTCAATCGCAACAATGTAATTCAATTTGCTTATCTGTCACTAATAGGCAATTGAAATAAATATGTAATTTTAATAACTCTNCTTCCATAGTATCAGAATTTCTAGGTTTTCTTTATAGTCTTCTAATTTTTCTAACAGTGCGTTCTAATTCTGAGTCGTAAGGTATAAGGTTTTCAGGTCCAAATTTACGCATACAATTTGAAATCAGTACATAGTAAAATAATTAACTAAAGGTATAAGATTTTCATATCCAAATTTACGCATACAATTTGAAATCAGTACACAGTAAAACAATTAACTAAATATGAAAATAAGTTGCAATTCAAGTAAAAATTTTCTAATAAGTCCTAATTTGTTTGTTGCTCTAATTATGATTCTTGTTTACTCCCCGACAACGGCGCCAAAAACTTTACCGCGACTTTATATATGCTTAATAATATAAGTATTTAATACTGCTGCTAAAGATTTAATTCCTCAGCAACTGTACCAAAACTTAATAACAGTTATAGATTCGATAAAGATTATGTATAAAATATTCAATAATTATAAAGTCACACTTATCAATGTAAGTATACGTATCACTCATTCAATAATTGTAAATTCACACTTATCAACGCAAGTATACGTATCACTCAAGTAATATAGAGCTCTAATGGAGTCCTAAATATCGATCCCACATGGTGTAATGTTAGAATTATGAACTAAGATATTAGAAAACACAATACTCAATCGCAACAATGGAATTCAATTTGCTTATCTGTCACTAATAGGCAATTGAAATAAATATATAATTTTAATAACTCTTAAATAACTAATTATACTAATGAAGTTTTTAATGTGATATTCAATATATAAGAAAGCATTCTTCTCGTTGTCAAGAAATTATAGTGAATGGATAAAGTGAATCAGTTCAATTTGTATTGTGTCAAATAGGAGCTTATCTATTCTTTACCCTTTAGTCCAGACATAAAGAAAATTAACTAATCCTACGCTTGTTTACTGAATCTGCTGCTAGGCTGGGAGGATACCGGCTCTCACTTCGGAGCTCCCACGTTCCCCTTGCCTTAGGGCTAACATCTGCACTTCAACACCCAAATGATAGGACTGAATTGGGGATTTTAGTCTGTCACTCTAAAATCTCCAATTCTACTGATAATTTATTTCCTTATTTATTTGCACCCAACTTCCAAGGGCTTTGACCTCCCTAAATACCGATAATTTTATTTCCCTATTTATTTGCACCCAACTTCCAAGGGCTTTGACCTCCCTAAATCACAGCCAAACGATAGGACCGAATTGGGGATTTTAGTCTGTCACTCTAAAATCTTCAATTCTACGCCATAGTATTATTTCTCTATTTTCGATAATATTATTTCCCTATTTATTTGCACCCAACTTCCAAGGGCTTTGACCTCCCTAAATCCTTAGTTGGGGATTTTATTCTGTCACTCTAAAATCTCCAATTCTACGCCCGATAATATTATTTCCCTATTAGATTTTAGTTTGTCACTCTAAAATCTCCAATTCTACGCCCGATAATTTTATTTCCCTATTTAATTTGCTCACCAACTTCCAAGGGCTTTTGACCTCTCTAAATCTTGGATGTAATCTTCACTTTAGTTGTAAAACTCAACATATTTTAACAAATTAATTGGGCAGATTGAAAATAAATTAAGATTGAAGTGAAAAGTTCATCACAATTTCCTTAATATTTTTATGGCTCAACCAATTCAGATCACCATTTCACAAATCTCAAGACAAGAAGAAAGACAGAGAAAACTACTCAGATCTCATGGGGAAAACACAACAAAACTCGGAATTCATATATAAAATCAAAGTCATACAAACTATAATAATAAATAAACTTATCTCTAATTTCTCCCCAAGAAAACTCCTCGAAGTTCCTCTGAATCTCTTCCTTTCATTAAAACACATAGAATTCCTATTCGAAGCGGCAATGAGGAAAAATCTGTCACTTTCCCTCCACTCTTACAATCTCTCGAAGAATTTCTCAAAATTTAGACTCTCTACACTTTTTCCACACTTCAATTTTGAGCCTCCTCCCCTATATTTTCGGCCAAAGTCTTCTCTTTAAATATGTGGATGAGTTTTTTCAAGAGTTGCCTAAGCACCCCTCCAAAATTCGTTCTCATCCAATGCCTTGTTGGACATAACCGCCGAGCTTGCCGTCGGCGGCCTCAAGGGCGCTGTCAGCGGGCCTTCTAAGCGAATTAATTCTGGAGTCTCGGGAAAAGTCCGTCGTCGGCGCCGTTGGTTTCGCTATCGGTGCCCTAGTTCAAATCTTCACATTTTGGTCCTTTTTAGTCCAAATTCATTCATTTTTGTATCCTTTTGCTCCAATGACTCTAATTCATCATTCCTGCTATAAAACATCCAAAATACCTTTCTTTAAAGTGCAATATCATAAAAATAGTGTAAAATAGGTATGAAAATCTCAACATATTTTCTTTTTGGTTAGAATGCATAAAACCACATGGTCATGTCGTGGTTAATCAATTCCATGACCAACGATATCGGCAAAAATTTTCTTCTCNTGAATTAATTCTGGAGTCTCGGGAAAAGTCCGTCGTCGGCGCCCTAGTTCAAATCTTCACATTTTGGTCCTTTTTAGTCCAAATTCATTCATTTTTGTATCCTTTTGCTCCAATGACTCTAATTCATCATTCCTGCTATAAAACATCCAAAATACCTTTCTTTAAAGTGCAATATCATAAAAAATAGTGTAAAATATGTATGAAAATCTCAACATATTTTCTTTTTGGTTAGAAAGCATAAAACCACATGGTCATGTCGTGGTTAATCAATTCCATGACCAACGATATCGGCAAAAATTTTCTTCTCCACGACACGACCAAGAGTATTTTGGATGCTGCTCGAGAGACATACTCTCACTCGGATAACACATCCAAGCTCTTCGAGATCGAGTCAATCCTCTTCTCTCTTCATCTTTCTCCCTCGCTCTCCNTAATTACACAAATAGCCTAGAAGATGTGAAGATTTAGGTCATAATGAACGATAACCTTGGAATCCTAAGACGAGTTAGGGCTTATATTGTACAACAGAGCTATACACAAGCCTAAAGATAAGGTGAGGATTTATGTTGCATAAGCAAACAACGTTGAAATCCTATAGCTTGGTTGTTTAATTCTAAGGAAGGAAGTTGGTTTACCTGAGAAAGACATGTTTTGTTGTTGATGATGGTCGTGCTGCCCGCCATGCTAGCTCTAAACTCCTTGCCGTGACGAGTTTAAGTTCTCTAGGGTGTCAGGTTATGATGTCAAAGTAGGTGGCCCTATAGTTAAAGTTCTTTAAAAATTTATGGATGTTAAAGTTGATTAGAGCGACTTCGGTTAAGTTCCTACGATTCCCCGTTCTGGCACCACTATTTTCTATTGGATTCACTTAGTCCAAATGAACTTACTAAACCTAACTTAATGAGTTCCATCTTTCATTTAGTGGGAAGTATCATTATCAACCGTAGGTTACCTTCTTCGAGGAATTCCCGATCGTCCAATAAAGATGTTTTAATTTAGTTGCAACTGTTGTTTTGTGTGATGTTTGTGATTAAATTTTGAGTTTTCTTATATTTTGAATGTCGTGTCGGTGAATTTTAGCTTGATTGATTTTAGTTTTGATTTTCATTTTGTGGTCATCCTAGCAGTTTTGATTTTCATGCAGGGTGACATCGTTGTTTAATATACAAGTTTATAAGCATGAAAGTACAGTGTGGAAAGTATAGAAAAAAGACGGTACTGTAAACTGTAAAAGCGTACCTAACGAGTCTTCTTGTTCCACCACCTGCAACTCACAAATGAATGTAAGGACATTATATATGAAGTGAGAAAAATAAGGTTCTGGTGATCTACCAAATCCTAAATCATATCTTGCTAGGTCCCTATTAGTTTGATTAATGATGATTTTTGTTAAGCAAAATATATTAAGTTTAGTAGACCTCCGAGGTATCCAACAGGTTTGGAGAAAGAAGCAGGTCAATGCTTTCCTCTCACGACCTGGTGGAATGCCTCGAGATCATTTAAAATTATTACGTTGCTTAATAATTCATCCTGTAAATATCTCTAATGCTCAATGAACATTGATGTTTCAATTATCCCTAAGAGTAGGGTAATTATCATTTGTCACTCAATTATATGTCTTAGTCATTTTTTAAGAGATTAAATTTTAAGTGATAATAATACATCATCAAAACATATGAATCCCACTTGAACACTAGATATGGGTATTAAATTAGTGAGTTATTAACACAAAAAACTATACCTCTAAGTCTAGGATCATTCAATTTGGTAGTCTCCCAAATTTTAATCGTCTAGGAAACTTTAAATTTATCCTTGAATTGGAAAAAGTGAAATTGGTTTTTACTAATTAATTCCTTATGTTCCAATCATCCAAATATGTTAATTGAGATCAAATGTTGCCCATTTCCCTTTCTTGAATTAAGATTAAATGTTAATTAGGGCTAAATTTCTAAAATTTCACTTTTTCCCCTAAGACTCTGTCACTTCATAATTCATCAAATTTAATTCAAATGACTTTGAAATTTTTATCCAACCTCATTCATGGGTTAATTAATACATCAGAGAAGAAAATGTCTTTTTTTTAAAATTTTAATTTAATTTACATATTTATTTTTATGCAAAAATAAGATTTTTCAAAGGAAATTTCATAACTTGACCAATACAAAGCCTAATCCCTTGAAATTTTTACTAGAGGTAGATCTAGACCAGAGAACCACTTATATCAAATTCCATGATTTTTTTAGTTTTATCTGAATTATTAGAATTATTTTAAGTTCTGGAGCGTTAATTAATTATAAAATATTTTCAATGTGAAAATTGAGTTTTGCATTTTTATTAAATCTCTCTGAGGTCAAGGAGCTCAGAGAAACAAATTTTACATTTTTTTGATTTTTTCTTTGAATTATTAGAATTTTTTAAGTGAAAGATTAAGANGAAATTGAGTTTTGCATTTTTATTAAATCTCTCTGAGGTCAAGGGGCCCAGAGAAACAAATTTTACATTTTTTTGATTTTTTCTTTGAATTATTAGAATTTTTTAAGTGAAAGATTAAGAAAAAAATTCATTTTTTAGCCTTTAAAAATTATTTTAAGCTTTAAAATTCAATATCTTCACTTAAAAAATTAGGAAAAATATTCTAATCGTTACTAAGGGCTTAGGAAACAATTTAGAACATTTCCATGAATTTTATTAGTTTTGTGATTTTATTAATTTTTAATTATTTAAATATTCATAATAGACTTAAAAAATGAAGTTTTTATTTTATTTAAATTTTTTTTTAGAAAACTCCTCTGATTACAAAGAACTCTTAAAATTAATTTTTATAATTTTTTAATTGTATTTTAATTAGTAAAAATCATTTTAGTGTCAAAATGACATTTAAGTTAGAAAATTAAATAGAGTTATCAAATGAGCTCCAAATGTTTTAAAAGTTTTATGGGGAGTGCTCTGAACTTTAAATTGCAGTGGGGATTAAAAATAAAGCCAATTAGATGTTTGTGTTTCCTAAAATTAATTTTCTTTGCATTTTAGGTTTTGTGAAAATTAGGTGTGTTCTTAGAGATTTAGATCATGAAACATTTTTCAAAGGGTTCTCTAGTCATGACAAACCTTCCAAAATTTTCTTAGATTTTTATTAAAAACATGCAATTTATTATGATTAATTTATGCAAATATTAGACATAAACTTGAAAAATATGGATCTCTGTTTAGGGGTCTTCTTTGACTTTGGAAAAATCAAAGAATGTCGCCCAAGTCAGAGACAACAACATGCCAAAATATCAAGCAATGGTGAAATGTCGACATGCATGGAAAATCAAAAGACTCAAAATAATATTTAATTAATTAAAAATAAAATATGCATCAAATAAACTTCAAACCATTTCCACATTGTTCTCCTCTGATCACTGAGCACTAGGATATTTTTATTTTATTTTTGTGATTTTTCTATCTGAAGATATGAATTCTTAAAGATCCCGCATTTAAATAATTCAAATAAATCCCTATTTTTTTCTATTTATATTGCGCAACGCCATCTCATCCTAGGCGTCNTTGAGCACTAGGATATTTTTATTTTATTTTTGTGATTTTTCTATGTGAAGATATGAATTCTTAAAGATCCCACATTTAAATAATTCAAATAAATCCCTATTTTTTTCTATTTATATTGCGCAACGCCATCTCATCCTAGGCGTCTCCAAAGCTCCACGTGTTGTCTTTTGGTTTGGCGCTGCCATCCGACTCGGCAGCCATGCGTCCCGCTGTTCATGCACGAAGATCTCGTTCGGCTCGATCTCGTCCATCCTTCCTATACACGCTTGATCAGACAGCTCTCGGTCATCGTCCCCGATAGCCAGAGCCAGTAAATCGTTCAAATTCAAACTTTAAGATGTCAGCATAGATTAAACCAAATCACTTCGGGTTATTCCTGCACCTTTATCTACTCAAGAAGAGTACATCTATATGGTTACATTGTTATGACTTTCAAGTTTTCTTCACAAATGTCCAAACCAAACCCAAAATTAGTGTTATTGAGCTATACCTTGGTTTAAGAGGTGTAGCCTGGAGCAAATCAATTGAGGAGCTTCGCCTTGACCTTACAAACGTCCTCCAAGTATCAATTTAAACTAAGATTGGGTCTAGATAAGACTTTGATTGAGGGGTTATTCGTCCTTGATATAACAACGAGTTAGAGTGCTCGGGACAAGGGGGATTTGATGGGGATCTTCCTCGTTCACCCTAGGGAAGCTTATGGATAAGTTAATTTGAAGCTTGGTGGGGTTTAGAGAAGTGGCCAAAAATACCCTAGATTTCAGTGGTGAAATTGAGGTTTCATAGTGGGATGTAGAGAGGGAAAATGGTGGGGATGAACTTCTCTCAGTTGCTAGAGGGTTTGGGAGAATTTTGGCAGAGTTTTGTTTAAGTTTTTGAATCACCTCCTTTTGGTCATGGAGGAGGGGCTTTAAGTAGAGAGACTTAGGGTAGAGCTCAAGGTCTCAATTCAGGTGCCAAGTGTTGCTTATGTGGAGGGCAGAGAAGCTCTAAATTTCAAATGGGATGAGGTGGCCTCTATGTTTGAATTGGGTTTGAATTTTTGGGTGGTGGCTCACGGATTTGGCTCCTCTGGCTACTAGGCCGATCGGCAAGGCTAGGAGAGGTGGCCAGGAGGTCAGGTGAGCTAGGGGAATCTATGACAACAATTTATTTAGGCAGGTGTTTAATTTTANAGTGGCTCACGGTTTTGGCTCCTCTGGCTACTAGGCCGATCGGCAAGGCTAGGGGAGGTGGCCAGGAGGTCAGGTGAGCTAGGGGAATCTATGACAACAATTTATTTAGGCAGGTGTTTAATTTTAGCAAAAATCCTTTAGGCTTAAGCAAATTTGGAATCAAATCCATTGATTTAGGGAACCTTTGGTTCATGGCTCATTTGGGTGATTCCATAGAGTTTAGCTTGGTCAATAAGGTCCAAAGTTTGGCTGTAGAAGTCTTGCCTTGACTAATTTGACATGGCTAAGTCAATTTTGGTGCATGGGTCCAATGTGGGTCCAAATGACCAAAGCTTGGGTTTGGGCTAGGCTAGCCATGGCTTTAAGCTCAATTGATTGATCAATATTGTGTAGATGATTATAATGAAGATTTTTGGTGAAGGAGGTGATTTTGAGTTCAATTGGGAGTTCAATTTGGAGGATTTTGGAATTTTGGTCACTTTGGGCATGTTGGGCTAGACTTGGGTCTAGATTGGGCTAGGCTTGAGCTAAGTCCAAATTGATTGTTTAAAATGGTCAATAGGAACATCATGAAGATTTTTAAACATAAATTGGGTGCCAATTTTGGGGCAAATGCAATCAATTTGATGGAATTTGGAGACATAGCCAATTTGGGGATTTTTTGAACTTTGGCTAAAATTAAATCAAATTGATGCCTCACCAAGGCCAATTTAAGGTCAAGTTTGATGTGTAAGAATATTATGAAGAGTTTAGGATTCAAATTGAGGCAGATTGAATAGGCTATGGGGTTTAATTTGGTGGGATTAAGTCATAGGGCCAAAATTGGGGGTTTGACTTAGATCAAAATTGGACTCAAAGCATGGGCCAATTAAGCTTGGATTTGGTTTAAAATTATCATATGAAAAGTTAATTTGAGTTTAAGAATGAAATTGGGGGAAATTTGGACTAAATTGATGGACATTTGAGGTAAATTTGGGGAAATTGGGTCTTTAAAGGCAATTTGGGGGTTTTGGTTAAAATGGTCAAATTGGTCAAATTGGGTCATGTGGTAGTTCAGAAAAATGAAATTGGGAATATTTGGAAGGTTTTGGGAATTTTTTTGGGCATTTTGGTAAATTTGGCATTTTTTTGGTGATTTGGGTAATTTGGATGTTTTCAAAAGGTTTGAAATGATTTTTGAACAATTTTGGGTATTATGGGTAAATTTAGAAATTTTGGTCAAATTTAGGGTTTCAAGGGTACCTAGGTAATTTGGGGGAGTTGAGGGGCAAAAAGGACTAGTTGGGTTTTTTTTGATAGAATTGGAGTGTCAACCACCATAAATGAGCCATGGACCAATGTAAACCCCATTTGAGTCTTCTATGTGCTGGTCTTAGCTAAACCCTAGCCTAGGGCTAGTAGGTTTAGGGGACCATCTACATGAGTCNCGTCAACCACCATAAATGAGCCATGGACCAATGGAAACCCCATTTGGGTCTTCTATGTGCTGGTCTTAGCTAAACCCTAGCCTAGGGCTAGTAGGTTTAGGGGACCATCTACATGAGTCTTCCAAAAGATCAAGAGACCAAAACTAGGAAATTCTTGGGTTTAGGGTTTTGAGTGATTGTGGGTGAAGGTGAGTGCAAGTGAGTGCCTTAGCACTAGACAAACACCCAAGGTCAACCCTAAAGTCAAACAGTTCTATGGGAACTCTCCTTGAGCTCCCTCATAATGACCCCACCTACTAAGTGTTAAAGGTCAGAACCAATATGTAGAGCCTCAAGTTGAGCAAGGAGAAGTTTAGAATTTCTAATGGTGAGGGTTCCTTTTCTAGTTTTATAAGAATAATAAATAGAAAAGTCCTATGGCTAGACCTTAGGCTACTAAAGAGGAAAAATTAAACCTCAACCAAAAGTGAGGTCNCGTTCCTTTTCTAGTTTTATAAGAATAATAAATAGGAAAGTCCTATGGCTAGACCTTAGGCTACTAAAGAGGAAAATCTAAACCTCAACCAACCAGATCTAGTTTTCTAAGAATAGGCAATAAGAAAATCTTATGGCTAGACCTTAGGCTACTAAAAGGGAAAAACTAAACCTCAACCAAAAGTGAGGTCCTATGGCTAGACCTTAGGCTACTAAAGAGGAAAAACTAAACCTCAACCAAAAATGAGGTCACTATGGCTAGACCTTAGGCTACTAAAGAGGAAAAACTGAACCTCAACCAAAAGTGAGGTCAAGTCATATGGCTAGACCTTAGGCTACTAAAGAGGAAAAACTGAACCTCAACCAAAAGTGAGGTCAACTACGGACCCCCAATAGGTGTGGTGTGCTGGACAAGCACACCGCGCGTATTGGCGTTGATCGACGAGATCAAAAAGACCAATACAAACTCCTAAGTCAATATACGTAGAAGGAGGTGTGAAATTGTGTGTGCTATTTGTTTCTGCTGGGGAATTAGCAAATGAATATTTGATCAAAATCAAGAAGTAGGAATTCTCGCTGGGGATTGGAGAGTAGGTTTGAGTTATCAAGTTTCAGGATTTTATAGAGGATGTGACTTAGTATGTAAGTGCTTACTAGAGTGGGAATTAAAATTTAGGTATTAATTTCAGAAGAGGGTCAAAAATTAGGGACCGACCTCGAAAGGAAAGGAATCAGAAGTTGACTGATTCCAAAATGATATTTGAAAGTTAAGGATCAATCTCAAGAAAGAGTCAGAAGTTAAGGACTGACCTTGATAGGAAAGGAATCAGAAGTTAAGGACTGATTCTAAAATTAGAATGGAAATTTAAGGATCAATCTTAAGAGAGAGTTGGAAGTTAAGTACCGACCTCAAGAGCAGGGAATTAGAAGTTAAGGACTGATTAAAAAAATGAGAATTGAATGTTAAGGATCAATCTCAAAAGAGAGTCGAAAGTTAAGGACTGACCTCAAAAGGAGGGAATCAAAAGTTAAAGACTGATTCCAAAATAAGAATTAAAAGTTAAGGATCAATCTCAAAAGAGGATCGGAAGTTAGGGACCGTCCTCGAGGGGAGGGAATCAAAAGTTAAGGACTGATTCAAAAAATGTGAATTGAATGTTAAGGATCGATCTCAAAAGAAAGTCGAAAGTTAATGACCAACCTCAAAAGGAGGGAATTAGGAGTTAAGGACTGATTCCAAAAATGAGAATTGAAAGTTAAGTATCAATCTCAGAAAGAGAGTCAGAAGTTAATGACTGATCTTAAAAGGAGGGAATCAGAAGTTAAGGACTGATTTCAAAATGAGAATTAAAAGTTAAGGATCAATCTCAAGAGAGAGTTGGAAGTTAGGGACCAATCTCAAAAGGAGGAGGGAATCAAAAGTTAGGACTGATTCCAAAAATGAGAATTGAAAGTTAAGGATCAATCTCAAAAAAAGGATTGGAAGTTAGGGACCGATATGAAAAGGAGGGGGATTAGAAGTTAGGACTGATTCCAAAAATGAGAATTGAAATTTACAAAGAGTTTGTGGTGTTAAACCCATAGATATGTGTTATGTGAAAATGTTGGCATTGGTGAGGAAAATATGTGAAATTTTGTGAGATTTTGTGTAGAATGTGAAATTTCACAAGGATGTGAAGAGTTAATGTAGATAAGGATAATCGTGTTGCGCGAGCAAAGAGTAAGAGACCTTGAAATCGAGAGAATCAACTCAACAGATTTTATTTTCTTTTCTTGTTGTTTTTATCATGTTTAAATTTCAAAATATGTTTTCCAAAATTTAATTTTTGTTGGTTGATTTTTTCAAAAGAGAGTTATTTTGTTGTTTGTTTCTTTGTTATTTTTATTTAAGTTTTATCGTTGTTAAGTTTTTTTTTGTTGTTTTGTTCTTTGTTCATTGTGATTTCGAACCAACGTATGGTTCGTGGATTTTATCCGTCACACCAGAAGGGCATTTGAGCAAACAAACAAATTTCTGAAAGAAACTTCATGAATCTACTCCAATAAATGTTACAGATTGAGTGTAGGCCAACGCCTCAAAAAAATGTGCAATATGCTATCTACATCAAAGTACATCTAAAAATGTTCCATGCCAAGTACATATCGTAGGCTGAGCATGTCTGATACATATGATATCTGCTGTGATGAAATGTAGTTAAACAGAAAGGAATCATCTGAATATCTGTCCCCGGTGTGGCAAGCTCCTGATCGAGCAGACCTTCTAAGCCACGCTCCAGGACAAGAGTTCCCTTTACATGTACTTAGAGGTGCAACCCTCTCATAGCTGGTATGATAGTAGTTCTTCCAACTCTGGATCTGGTTGAAATCCATATGGCATTTTGCTGTTATCCATTCGTCGAAAGGTCACGGACACCCTACGGTGTCATACCCCTGGAATACAGTGTTTGGCGACTTCTTCTCCGTTCCCTTTAAGAACTAGCACTGAACCAACAAGTAGAGGTATTTCCACGGATCCTCTGAATTCACTAAAGCCAATAATATCTATTTCTCTTCCAAACAGAATATTGCTTTTGCTCATGAATGAGGCCGTGCATGAAAGGTCTCACAAAGTCATGCTGTCAATGTGTGGAGGTATGCAATCCCATTCATCATATATGTTGATAATACAACTGTTAGGAATACAGTCAGCTGACAGTATGCTCCATCAAACCATTCTTTTAATCATTCATTTTATCATTGGAGGTAGTGGATCCACCTGATCGTGTTTGAGAATCCCAGGAGGATTTCCTTGTTTATCGTTGGTGAAGTTGTAACAGTAGCCGCACTGGATAGTGATCCTCCCCTTTCCTCGCATCCACTTTCTTGACTTGGAATAGTTCTTTCCATAAGCAGGCCTACTCGACCTCTATCTCTCAGGTTAAAAATGCAGTCAAGAATATTTTGTTCATCACTCTCGGAGAAGACCTTAGTGTATATCTCCAATCCTTCTAATATGTTGATGAACCTACCTTGCATTTCTTAATAGAATTTGAAGTCCCTTTTGCTAACCTTGCTCATCTTGTAGTATTATGCGTTACTGATGATCAGAGGTTGTTGGGGATGTTCCCTCATTTCAACATTTGCGGGAACCCAAGTTGGTGCTGTCTCTTTTTACAGTGGAATGTATGACTCTGTGTTTGACGGGACATATGGCTTTGTACCCCGCGGGACATATGGCTCTGCATCCATCGGGTAATCAGTAGTCTGAAACCCATCATCCATAGATGTGTACTCCTTTTAAGTTTTGTAGCGTTGTAGGTGTAGGACATTGCAGCCCGGGCACTCTACGAATGCCCCTGTAGCTGACGTGCATGTTGGTATCTCAGCATTGCAGGTAGGGTAACCTGTACACAGAACATCTAAAGCTGGTAGTATTTTCGGCTCTATAACAAATCCTTACTCATCATCTATAGCAAACAGCCTGGAAGAGGTCTCTCTCATGCCCGGATTATAGAAGTTCACCTCAAGAATAGGGGTGAGCAAGTTTTTTGCCTCTTTCTGGTGTCTCCTCTCCTTGCATAGGAAAGCCCTATGTTTTTGGCGGGTAGCATTTCTGCGCTGAGTCCTTCGTAGTGGTGCATCTGGAAGTCTTTCATTATCGGCAGCGACTAGGCCTCCGGTTGGCGTAGCTATCATGGATGGAGGTGGTTGGTCCCCTCCATCAAGTCTTGTTGTTCCATCACTATCTTTCCCCTCAGTGATGAATTTTCTTTGGTGCTCAACCTTAGCAGTGAGGGCAGCCCTTCCTTTTCCTGTCGGCTGATGACATCCATTAGAGGCCCCTCATAATCCATGTCGACTTGACTAAATTTCATGTCAAATTCTATAGTGCCGCCCTGCTGTATCATTTCCTCATTAATTACGAGGTTCCTACCATCTTTAAAGGCAAAGATCAGCCTCTGGCCTGACATTTCTCTGCAGACGACAGGAAAAATATCAGTGAGCTGAAACTTAGCGTGAACAAGAATAAAACAAAATATTTATTAAAGGAAATTTCAGTTTATTTTGGTGATAAAATTGTTTATTTATGTGTGTTTCATTTAATTCAGTCGAATATCATATTTAAAGGTAGAAAAGAGAAAATTGAAGTGTGTAATTATTGACCTCACTTTTGGTTGAGGTTCAGTTTTTCCTCTTTAGTAGCCTAAGGTCTAGCCATAAGACTTTTCTATTGACTATTCTTAGAAGACTGGACAAGGAGCCCTCACCATTAGAAATTTCAAACTCTTCTCTACTCAACTTGAAGTTCCACATATTGATCCTAACCTCTAGCACTTAGTAGATGGAGTCACTATGGGGGAAACTTAAGATGAGTCACCCTTAGGACTGTTGGACCTTAGCGTTGACCCTGGGTGTTGGTTTAGGGCTAAGGCACTTGTTTGCACTCACAATCACTCGTTACACTAAATCCAGAACTTCTAGACTTTGGTCCCTTGATACTTTTGGGAAACTCCTGTAGGTGGTCCCCTAAACTCATTAGCCCTAGGCTAGGGTTTGACTATGACCACTACATAGAGGACCCAAAATGGGGTTTTTATTGGTCCATGACTTATTTATGGTGGTTGACAATCCAACTCTATCAAGATCCCCAACCTACCATATTGCCCCTAAATTCCCCAGACTACCCACATACCCCTGGGACCCCAAATTTAGCCAAAATCTCCAAATCTAGCCAAAATACCCAAAATTATTCAAAAATCATTTCAAATACCTTGAAAATACCCAAATTAACCAAAATCCCCAAATTGACCAAATTACCAAAATACCCCTCTTTGGCCCAAAATTCCAAAAATTCGAAAAAATCCCAAAAATTCCCAAAACCTCCCAAATATTCCCAATTTCATTTTCCTCAACTATCACATGACCCAATTTGGCTAATTTGACCATCTTTGATCAAAACCCCCAAATTGCCCTTTAAAGGCTTAAATTCCCCAAATTCAACTCAAATGTCCATAAATTTGACCTCAATTTACCCCAATTTCAATCTAAACTCAAATTCAATTTTGATATGGCCAAAATAAACCAAATACAAACTTAATTGGCCCATGATTTGAGCCGAATTTTGGTATAGGTCAAACCCCCAATTTTAGTCACACAACCTAATATCACCAAATTGAACCCATAGTTTAGTCAATTGGCCCAAATTAATGTTGAAAAATCTTTATAACATTCCTACACATCAAAATCAACCATCTTGGCCTTGGTGAAGCCTCAAATCCATTTGATTTTGGCCTAAATCCAAAATTCCCAAATTTTGCCCGAAATTGGCTAAGTCCCCAAATTTCACCCAATTGATTGCCTTAACCCCCAAATTCGTATCCAATTCGTGTTGAAAACTCTTCATGGGGTCCCTAATGACCATTTAAAATAATTAATTTGGAGTTAGCCCAGGGCTAGCCCAAGCTAGACCCAAGCCTAGCCCACATGACCAAATTGATTAAAATTCAAAATTCCCTCAAATTGACCCTTCAATTGAGCTCAAAATCATTTCCATTCTTCACCAAAGTTGTTCCTTGTGATCATCTACACCAAATGCAACAATCAATTATCTTCTATTCTTCACCAAAGTTGTTCCTTATGATCATATACACCAAATGAAACATTTATTTGGGCCAGCACCCAACATGACCAAAATGATTAAAGTTCAAAATTCCCTCAAATTGACCCTCCAATTGAGCTCAAAACCACTTCCATCCTAAAGGTGTTCATTATGATCATCTACACCAAATTCAACATTTATTTGGGCCAATTGACATAGCTAGCCTAAACCAAACCCAAGATTTGGTCATTTGCACCCACTTGGTTCCATGCACTAAACGTGACTTAACCACCCTAAAGCAACCAAATTAACTCCATCTCAGCCATTAGTTGACCCCTAAGGCTGTGCCAAAAACCATCTAATCACATAAACTAAGCCATGGACCAAAAGTCCCCCAAATTAAGAGATATTATTCCCTAAAACACACATGCTTAAGATATCCTTGCCAAATCAAAACACATTTGCATTAAATTGTTGTGATAGATTCCTCTGGATGGTTTGAGCACCTAGCCACCTCCGCCTGGCAGGCTGGCCGGCCAGCCTAGTGGCCGGAAAATAGCCAAACCGAGAGCCATCCCCATGAAGCTACACCCGAATCAAACCTAGAGGCCAACTCAGCCAAATTGAATTATAAAGCTCCTCTGCCCTCCACCTAAGCACTACATTACACCTCCTAATTGGCCATGACAACCACCATAACCCCATTTTTTAAAAAGGCCACCTCCATGGCCGTTAAAGCAAGTGCTGAAAATTTCTTAGAGAGAGCTTATCAAACTTCTCACAGAGCCTCCCTAAGATCCCCTCAGTGCAATCCAACCCTCTTCTCCCACTGAATTCCACCGTGGAAGCTTAATTTTGAGCTTAAACCTCTGCCCAAAACCAGGACAGAACTCATCACACCTCCACACTCCACCAACCTCAAAATAACTCTACCCACACCTTCACAACAGTGAAAGAAGCAAAAGCCCCATCAAATTACCCTCTCACAGAGCCTCTACCATAGCTCTATACCAACACCCAAATCCGGTTGTGATCAAAATCATATCTAGGCCTCACACCACAGTAAGAGGCTTAATCCCTAGCCTCCTTGGACCTTAACAAATGTGCCAAGACTCTCTGATTGAAGCTTCACTTCTTAGAGCAAAGGTATAAAATTCTCCCTCTCCCGAGCCTATTTTGATTCTCCATTTGATTAGGCTTAATTTAATTGCATGATTACCATATTAAATG
This sequence comes from Phalaenopsis hybrid cultivar, assembly GCA_002079205.1. NCBI lineage: Eukaryota > Viridiplantae > Streptophyta > Magnoliopsida > Asparagales > Orchidaceae > Phalaenopsis > Phalaenopsis hybrid cultivar. The sequence goes on from JXCR01148967.1 coordinate 190,936, forward strand.
TGTTCGTCTCACTTAGACGAGTCCATAGTATCAAACCCGAAGTGATTTGGTTGAGTCTAGGCTGAGATCTTAGGGTTTTAATGTCGACGATCACGGGGTCATACTATCGGGGATGATGACAGGGAGCCGTTTGATCAAGCGTGTATCGAATGGACAACCAAGATGAAGCCGAAAAGTGCTTCTTTACACAAACAGCGGGACACATGGCTGCTGGTGTGGACAGTGGCATCAAATGGGAGTGCATCGCGTGGAGCTTCAGAGCCGCCATAGGTTGACGGAGCGCCGCGTGGATAAGTAGAAAAATAGGGCTTTTTCTATTTATTTAAACTCCGTTAACTTCAAAAATACATAACTTTGTGTAGAAAAATCACAAAAATAAAATAAAAATACCCTCTTGCTCAGTGNACACGTATAAAATAAACTACTGTTGAGCGCTCCTTTTTTTTCTCAATTTAATTTTATTTTGAATTGAAGATTTTTTGCTCCAAAATTTACATGGCAGTGGTGGGANTAGAAATCTTTTAATGATAAGGCACCTATAAAATAAACTACTGTTGAGCGCTCCTTTTTTTTTTCTCAATTTAATTTTATTTTGAATTGAAGATTTTTTGCTCCAAAATTTACATGGCAGTGGTGGGATTGTTTTATTGCCATTAAGAGCTCCAGTTTTATTTTTAAATTAGTCTTAAATGATTTGTTTCAATTTATTTGCTCCACCTTTATGGTTCACTTTTATTTTTTTTTACAAAATAACATCTTAAAAAAAGACTTTGTGGCTCACTCCACAAAATAATTGATTTTTGTTTTTATGCTTTGATGGTGTCTTTCCCCTCAATAAGCATTAGTTGATTTAAATTTAATTTTACATTTAAAATTGTTCTATTTGCAATATACAGTTGGCTTTTAATATAGCTCTCCTGACATAACGACAACAAATCCAAGGATCATTACTTCATCTTTAGATTACATATAGGTCTTTTATTTTATTGAAATCAAGCTGACAGAGGAATAACTTGCTTAATATTTGTTCTTCAATTATATACTCATCCCACTTCCATTTCATCAATCAAAGTAGACTGTATGGCATTAATATTTTTCTTCATTTAATTTTTCATCATAAATGATGATTAATTTTGAATGTCAATTAGTGTTTTAATGTTTTATTTTGATTTTCTAATTTTTGTTAATATTATAAAATTGAAAAACAATTTTAANGGTAGGATAAAAATTTCAAAGTCATTTGAAAAGAATTTGATGACTTATGAAGTGTTAGAGCCTTAGGGGCAAATGTATAATTTTGGAAAATTAGCCTTAATTAACATTTAGGCTTAATTTAAGGAGGGAAATGGGTAACCTCTGGTCTTAATCAATTTATTTGATGTTTGAAACACAAGGGGTTAATTAGTAGAAACCAACCTCACTTTCTTAATTAAAAAAGATAAGTTAATAAATTTTTAAATTATTTTAATTTGGAAGTTTATTAAAATAAAATGAATCCAGGACTTGGGGGTGTGACTTTTCAAGTCAATAATTAATCAATTTAATAACCCTATTTTGATTTTCAGGTAAGATTTAAATCATGAATCATGACCACCTAAAGCCTAACCTTTTTAAAACTAATTAAAACACTCACCTAGGTCTTAAGGGCTTAGTAGTGACTTAGGCTAAATCAAGCAAGGATTTGAAAAGTAAATATCAATTAAAACTAAGACGTCTTTCAAACACTACAAGCCTAATTAGGACTATGATTAGAAAAGTAAACATCATTGAAAATTAAAACATCTTTCAAACACTACAAGCCCAATTAGGTTAGAAAAGTAAATATCATTGAAAATTAGAACATCTTTCAAACACTACAAGCCCAATTAGGGTTAAAATTTGGCTAAGTGTTCCAATAACACTAACTTACTTTTTAAGGGTCTTCACCCACATAATTCTTAAATTGAATCACAAGTGATAATTACGTGATTCTTAGGGATAATTAGGACATCAGTGTTCATTGAGCATTAGGGTGTTTTATAGGATGAATTATGAAACAATATAATAAGTTTAAAAGAACTCGAGATTTTCCACCAGACAGCGAGAGAGTAGCACAGACCTGCTTCTTTCTCTAGATCTGTTGGTTACCTCAGAGATCTACTAAACTTAATATGTTTTGCTTGACAAAATTATCCTTAATTAAACTCCTAAGGAACCGCCAAGATATGACCTAGGGTTAGATAGGTCGTCAAAATTTTACTTCCCTGTTTCATATAAACTGCCTTAAAATGCCTTTTGAGTTTCAGGAGGTGGAACGAGAAGACTCGCCAGGTACGTTTTTACAATTTTCAGTGTTGTCTTTTCATGTTGTACTCTTATACCTGCAAACTTGCATGTTAAACAATGATGTCACCCTGCATGAAAACTAAAACTATCAGGATAGCCACAAAACCAAAATCAAAACCAAAACCAAAACCAAAACTAAAATCAACCAAGATAAAATTTATCGCCACAACATTCAAAATATAAAACAACTCAAAATTTAATAAAAAATATCACACAAAACTACAACTTCAACTAAATTAAGACGTCTCTATCGGATGATCGAGAATCCCTCGGAGGAGGTAACCTACGGTTGCTAATGAGGCTTCCCACGGTCTAAATAAAATTATGGAACTCATTAAGTGAGTTTAGTAAGTTCATTTGAACTAAGTGAATCCAATAGAAAATAATGGTGCCGGAACGAGGGAACCGTAGGATCCTAACCGATGTCGCTCTAATCAACTTTAACATGCCCCCATAAAAATTTAAAGAACTTCAACCATAGGGCTACCTGAATTGACATTATAACTTGACACTCGCGACAAGGAACTTGGAGCTAGCATGGTCTGCTGCACGACCATCTTCAACAGCAAAACCTGTCCTCCCCAGCTAAACCAATCTTCCTTCCTTAGATTTAAACAACAAAGCCATAGGACTTCGAGGTTGCTTGCTTACGCAACACAAATCCTCACCTTATCTTTAGGTCTTTGTATAGCCTCATCTTAGGATTCTGAGGTCGTCGTTCGTCATGACCTAAAACCTCACATTTTCTAAGCTATTTGTGTGATAGTTTCAAATGAATGGAAGCCCTAACTAATAAAATTGGCAGGATGAAACACTTGAATTTTTCTCCTCAAAACTGAAGCCAAACATTAGGATAGCTTGGGAAGTCACTAGGGCTCTCCTCTGGATCCATGACATCCCATAGTTCTTCCTCCTTTGGACTCTACAACAAAATGTTCCAAGATTGAACAAATCCCCATTCACACCTCTACGTCTGATCTCATTGAAAAGTCCTACCCTTTGAAATTCCTTGAAGATAATATTTTCTGATTTTTATCGAGAGTATTCTTAAGTGACTTTGGTCATTTAAGATGTAATTAACTATAGGGGCTTGCCCTTATAGGAAGCATGTCCGAACCCAACTTAATATAAACCCTATTTAATCCTTTATATTAAATAGCAGAACTTGTCGACAAATATAAAGGTTTTGCAGACCAAACAGATGTCATATATTCTTTAGTTTATTTGATCGATCCTCATCCTCAAGTCTTGTGTTTATCCTTCGGGATATATACAAGATTTGAGGTATAATGCTCTTTCATTTAAACTATGAAAAATATGGGGTTAGTTTGATTTCATATTTTTCTAAAACTAAATATATTTATGTAAATTAAAACGTCCTTCCGAAGCGGGCGATGGGATTTCGATTCCGATGATCGCGGCTTCTTACGGGCAACAACTCCAACATAAAATAGCGCCGACTGTAATTTTTAAAAATTTTCATTATCTTGAGGTTAATCTTATTACAAAATTTTTGGACTCGGTCACAGACAATTGGCCAAATAGATAACACTAGAACAATCAGAGTTTCAAAATTTTAAATCAAGAGATATTAAGCAATGTCAGGTTGCGTAGTATGTCTTCAGGTATCGTTGGTAGCATGGGTCTTTCGCCTCAAAAATCCACTAAATGGTAGGCTCCTCCTGCGTAGACATTTTCTACGACAAATGGTCCCTCCCAAGTTGGCTCAAATTTTTCACCTATCTTGCGACGTGCAAGAATAAGCATTTTGATCATGAGGACAAGGTCACCAATTTTGAATGTCCTTGGGCGGACTAATTTGTCATGAGCTTGTACCATGTTTGCCTGGTAAAGTTCCAAGTGTTGTTGTGCTTCTAGTCATTTTTCCTCAAGACTCTCTAGTTCTTTAAGTCTGAGTTTTGAACTTTCTTCCGTTGTAAGTTGGTTGGTGACAACGATTCTAAGAGACGACGTCTGAACTTCTAATGGTAGCACGACCTCAGACCCGTACACGAGCATGTAGGGTGTGCACTGAGTGGGAGTCCTGAACGTCGACTGATAAGACCACAAAGCTTCTAGTAACTTGTTGTGACAATCTCTTTTTTTTCGTCCAATTTTTCTTTAAAATCTATACCAATGTCTTTTTGAAGGCTTCGGCCAATCCATTTACTCTAAGATAGTAAATTGTAGAGTATCTCCAATTTATCCCGTGTCGTTTGAAAAAAATATTAATTTTGGTGCTTTTAAAGGTTATCCCATTGTCAGAAATAGTTCTTCTTGGCACTCCAAAACGGTAGGCGATTTGGCTTTTGAGAATTGAAGGACATGTTGTGTCGTAACCTCTCGTAACGGTACTTCCTCTACCCATTAGGAGAAATAATATGTAACAGCAAGTATGAATCTGTGTCCTTTGGAAGATGGAGGGTCTATCAGATTTCTTAAGTCTGTGCCCCAACACTTGAACGACCACAAGATGACGATTGAGTGTAGCACATTCAGGGGTTGGTGTAAGACCGCCCCATGCAATTGGCACTGGTGACATCTTTTAGTTGTATCCATGCAGTCAGACATCATTGCTGACCAAAAATATCCTAGTTTTTTTATCTTCATTTTCATCTTCGGCCCTGACTGGTGAGCGCCACACAATCCGGCATGTACTTATCTGACAATATTTTGTGCCTCAGCTTTGCTTAAACATCATAGCCACATTTGGTCGAATGATCTCCTGTAAAGGACATCACCTATTAGAGCATAAGACATAGCCATTTTTGTAATGTGATGTGTTTCAGACTTGCCTCTGGTAGCTTTCCAGTATGAAAATATTTTATTAATGGCTTGCGCCAATCTTCATTGATATCCGCAACCGTAATTATTGTTTCTTCTTCTTTCCTGAGCTTGTGTAGAGTTTTGAGGTCGATCCGAGACAGAACTTGTCTTCCTTGAACTGTGACATCAATGAAATCCTTCGGGGGACATGTCAATTCTTTTACGAGTTTTGCCAGAGCGTCAACATGGGCATTATCTCCCCTAGGAATCCTGTAGAAAGTCACGTTGGGGATCTGTTCCAGCAACTTCATCGTGTATTGATGGCATTCTGTTAATCTTGATTTCAAAATCTTGTGTTGTCCGACAATTTGTTGAATGATGAGTTGTGAATTGCCATAGACGGTAATCTTTATTATATCCATCGAGATTTCCAACTCTAATCTAGTGATAAAGGCTTCATATTCTGCTTCGTTGTTGGTACATCGCTCTGTCAGGTGGTATGAGAATCTCAGCATACCCTTATCTGGTGTGATAAAGATCAAACCAATATCTGCTTTGCCTGGTATAACTATGCCTGATCCTTTGTCCTTTTTTGATGATGAAGCTCCATCGAAGAAAATTTCTCAACGTTGCGCATTGGAGAATTTCATTTGTAGTACCTGCTCATCTGGTAGTTCATCATTACGAGGGGACCCAGCTGGAAGTGGGTGTGCAGCAAGAAAGTCTGCCAAAATCTGTTCTTTGATAGCACAGAGGGGAACAAAAATTATATCAAATTGCAATAAGATCATTGACCATCTTGCTAGACGTCCGGAGAGTGTTGGTTGGGTCATTAAATATCAAGTTGCAATAAGATCATTGACCATCTTGCTAAACGTCCGGAGAGTGTTGGTCGGGTCATCAAATATTGCAACGGATTGACTTTTGAAATTAGGGTAATCTTATGAGAAAGCATGTAATGTCTAATTTTTTGGGCGACGAAAATCAAAGTTAGACAATTCTTTTCAATAGATGGATATCTTATCTCCGTCGGTATTAGGTGGCAACTCAAGTAGTAGAGTGTGTTTTCTTTACCCTCGTCATTGACTTGGGCTAAGAGGGCTCCAAGAGAGTGGTCTAAGGTTGCGTTATAAAGTATCAACGATTTTCCTGGGATAGAGACTACCAAGTCCGGAGGTGTCATTAAATATTGCTTAACGTCATCAAAGACCCACTGACATTTCTCTTCCCAAATGAATTTGATGTCTTTTTTAATTAATGTCGAGAAGGACCGACACCTACCTGAGAGATTAGAAATAAAGCGTCTCAGATATGTTAACTTCCCTTGGTAGGAACGTAATTGTTTCAAAGTTTTAGGAGGAGGCATTTCCAAGATAGCTTTAATCTTATCTGGGTATATCTCGATTCCCCGACGACGGACAACGAATCCTAGAAACTTCCCGAAGGTAACGCCAAAAACGCACTTTAAGGGATTCATCTTAAGGTCATATCGTCGTAAACGTTCAAATACGATCCTCAAATCTTACAAATAGTTTAATTTTTGTTTACTTTTGATGACCAAATCATCCACGTAACATTCTACCTGGTAGAATCACGATAAAACTTGATCGGCTTTGAACCAGTGCTACAGAATTCCTTGACCTCTAAACTCTCAACCTTTTGAGGGAGGATCGGAGTAAGGGTCATAACATTAACATAGTGGTTTATCCGATCATACATTATCTCATATTCGCTTTGCTTTGTATCTTCTAAGGATATCTCTTACTGAGATTTCTTATATTTTGTCATCATTATTTCATCTTCGGAATTGTCTTCATCACCAATATTGATGGTTGGCCTAGTTTGTTCAACAAGTAAATTGGTTTTTCCTTGTCCACGTCCCCAACCTCGACCTCGGTTGCGTGACTAAAAGAACCTCCACCAACTTGTTGCAAAAGAGTGGTGGAAGATCGCTGAAGCGGAGTTGAATGGCCTCCTTATTGTGATTTTTTTGAATCTTCATTTTTGTTTATCATAGTTTCACGAGAAAAGACAATTTTCTTCAAAGATCCGTAGTAGGCAGCATCTTTATGTATAACAACTTCATGCACTGAAAATAGTTCTAGATCTCCTTTGATGCAATGTTCTTGTCCCTCTTTGTATTTTTTAATGCATTGGTGTAGAGACGATGGAAACATGTTATGTTGTGAATCCATGATCAACCCAGTAGAGCGTTGAAAGAGGTCTTGGTGTCTTTGATTTGAAACTTAGCGGTTGTTGCTAGTTCTCCAACCTTCATAAGCAATGTAAAGGATCCAAGGGATCTCTCTCCCTTTTGGTTGAATCCTCTTAGCATCATTTTATCGGTCGTAAGTTCCTGAGCTTTGATGTCCAAATAGGCTAATGTATGTAGACTCATCAAGTTGAGGGGTGCTCCAGGATTTACTAAAACTCTAGATAACACAAATCTGCCGATGTTAACGGAGATATAGAGTAGTCGGTTGTGGTCGGTGGTACCAAGCAGCAAATCTTCATCTGTAAAGATTACCCCAGACTGTTATTTTAATGAACAAACTTCATCTGAGGATGTGTTGGCCAACTGGGCTAAGCAAATCTCTGGGTCAAGCAAAGCTGTAACCAAAGACTCTCTCATTTCCTTTGACAGGATCAGAGCGTCGTAGATGCTTAATATGGTTGACAACTTCCTAAGATGAGCTAGCACGTTGTAATCCGCTTTGTATGATCCTCCAATTTTCTCTTGGCTGTGTGGTTCTTCCACTGGTGGAGGTGGAGATAGTTCTTCTCGAGTTACTATTTATTTTCCTTTATCTGTCAGAGCTATTCTTGAGGGTACTATTCTCCAGCTCCTTAAGTTCACTTTTGTAACTTCTTCTTCTTAAGATATCATTATCGATTATTTTGGTGTTTCTTCTTTGTTGGAAAGATCTAATTTTATGTCAAGCGATGCACCGTGTTACTCGAGAATTGGTTCCTCACTCCCGGTGCTGTCGTAAGCGGTATCATCGATGTCTTATTTGGTTTTATTAGCGAGTTCATTGGACTCAAGCACGATTTGAGGATCGTTTTAAGAATCGAGATTGAGGCTATATTGGTCAAAATCAATTACATTATCACCATAAAAAGTTAAAATGTAGCCGAAATCACAATCATTATATTCATAAGACCCTGAAGGGGTAAAAAGATAATCATACAAAGTCAGGTGTTCGAGGATTTTCTTCCCCGAATCCGAGACAACCAATCTAGTAAAGGCATCCCCTATCCTACCCCCCGTGCTATCAATCTTCATAGGGATGTTCTTCTTCTTCTTTGTCATTGACGACGAATCTCCCGGTGAAATCTTCGTCTCTGGTTTGGCAGGCTGAAGACTCTGAACGGAGGCTTCTTTTGATGCATTTTGGATTTGATTCAATATTTTCTTGGATGATTTGCTCCAAACTTCATTCCATCCATCTTTTCTGGTATATGCAAAAGATTGTTTTGATGAATCTTGTATTTGGTTTAGGACCCTCTTGAGCTCGTTCCAAGTCGTACTCCATCCATCTTCTCCAGTATACAGATCAATCGGAGAGATTGGTTCGGCTGAAATCATATTTATGGAACATTTTTCAGGTTCTTTTAAATATTCTTTTGGGGTCATTATATTCCCTTCTTTAAGATTCTTCTCAAGCTAATTCTTAAAGATGAAACATTCTTCTATAGTGTGCCCCAACAATCTGTGATATGAGAAATAATTTGGTTAATCTTTCTTATCGACCTCTTCGGGCTTCTTTGGATCTGGTAGTCTGAATTTAGGCTTCTTCATCAGACTTCTGAACATCTTGGATACAGCTTCATCTTTGAAAGAATATACCATTTTATGTCGTTCTGCCAAAGATATTCTTTTATTCTCTATTTGGGGTGATCCTCCTTAGGGGGTCATTAGTTGAAATGACTACTCTGTTTCTGAGCATGATGTGAAGATTGACAATGATTTTTTGTATATATCTTTATTGGTTGCTTCCCTTTAGCGACAGTCTCTATTATTCTTGACTTCTTTTCAAATACTCTAGTTGCCTTGAATTTCTCGTGAGAGTCCATATGTTTGATTTCTTCTTGAAGACTGTTAGCCTTGCTGAGTAGCTTTTCAAAGGATTTGATGTTGAGTTTCTTGAGCATGGAAGCTACTGGCCCATGAATGCTTTTGAGTAAGATCTCAATTGCGTGATGTTCCTCTAGCTGAGGTTCACACTTCATGCTAAGGTTTCTTCACCTCAAAATGTAATTCACTAGAGTCTCATTGAGCTTTTGTTTTTCCATCATGAGCTCTCATATACATACATGGTGTTGCGCTTCGGCAAATCTCTTCATAAATAATTGTTCCAATTTGACAAATGTCTTAACTGATCCGTTGGGCAAATCATCATACCAATCAAAAGCAATCCTTGACAGGCTGCTGACAAACTGTTGGAAGAGTAAAGCTTCGTTACTCCTTGTGTTGCCACAATTGGCTCGAAAATGCGCTATGTACTGTCTGGGATTTCCAATCCCATCAAATATCTTAAAGTTGGGTCCACGAAACCTTGGGGAAGGGTACGCATCAAATTCCTTCGGATAGGGTCTACCCTTTAAAATCAATGCACCACCCTTTTATTAAGTTAAGGCCTCCCGAACTTGTTCAACCATTTGATTAAACTCCTTCTCTAGCATGACGCTCGATGAAGAATCCTTCTTTAGTTGCTCATTTCTGTTTGCTGAGGTGACTTCTCTTCTTTCATCTGTAATATGTATAATTTCTGGTTGGTTGACATCTGAAGAGGCTAACTGTGGGGCTTGAGATTGTCCTTGAATTATGGCCATGGCGATCATGGCTGTGGCCATCTTTTCTATCCTTTTCTCGAGTTGGTTGACTTATCATCCCTTAGGAGGATAGCCCTACGCAACTCATCTACAAAGTTCTCTTTGACGAGAGGTTGGGCCTCGCGTGTAGATGTAGCAGCTCAGGTTTCAATAACATGGATATCCATGAAATCTTCTTTGAGGTAATCATTATAGTCAAAATTTTCATCATCATCAATGGAAACTCCATGTTCCCTTGCCAACTTGGAAATCTCAACCCTAAGCTTTTCAACTTTTCCTTCAATTATTGATTCTTGAATTGCTTTATGATCTGGAGGACCCTGCTAGACCTCCTCCTCGTGTTCTTCCATCTCGCTGGCAATTGCTGTGATAATGTAAGATACTTCAGACCTTGGTTTCATCCCATGATCTTACCTTGCGAGCTCATAGGACCGTATCGGTACAACAACCTTGGGTACCCACACTTTTTCCTTTGACGGTGATATCTTGAGATGAAGTGTCTCAAGAGAAACATCGGTATGTCGAAGAGAAGTATGCTCCCCATGGTGCAGACCGACTACAATATCGGGTAATTTCTTCATATTTTCCTTCGAAACTTTAGGAAGATCCTTGTAATGTGTGATCAGTAGAATTCTTAAACCTAGTCATGACTTAGCTGGTTGACGACCTACGGTCCTGATGACGGTAGAATCGGTGGTAATTAGGGCGGTATCAACTCTGCTCCCTAAGCGTAACAAGACGGAATACGAGCAGACAAAGCTTCAGTTGATTTCTTAGATCGTCTGACAGATTTGACGTCCTTTAAGATTTCTTTCTTTATGCAAGGGGATACTGCATGTCCCACTAGTTTGAGTAGTTCACTAACTCAGCAACCTTCTTTGGCAGCTAGCCTCTTGAAAATTGAACTGACCCGAGTAATAGGAGTAGACTTCTTTCTCTCCTCACCATGCCCATGAAGTGATGATAAAGTAGCAACAATTTTTTGGATACTCTCGTACCCATTGGTATTCATTAAAGGATGGAACCTACTTCCTCGCAGGAGTGGATAGGTTTCTAGTAATTCTGACTCATCCTAGTGAGAATTTTCCTCAACAGGAATCTCCTTGGGAGCCTGTGTTTTAGCAGCCCGCCAAACCCTCTGACCAAAGAAAAATATATTGAGATTTCCATACCTATTTTACACTGATTTTGATGATATTACACTTTAAAAAAAGGTATTTTTGATGTTTTGTTGCAGGTATGTTGAATTATGGTCATTGGAGCGAAAAGAAAAAAAAAAGCGGATTTGGAGCAAAAATGAACAAAATATGAAGATTTGATCTTGGGCGCCGACAGTGTCATCGACACCGCCGATGACAGGTTTTTCCTCAGAGTCTACAATTAAATATTCTATAAGGCCGCCGATGGCGCCATCGAGGCCGCCGACAACACCATCGAGACCGCCGACGGCAAGAACGACGGTTCTCTCAATAGATGTATTGAATGTGGACGATTTTTGAATGGACACTTAGAAAACTCTTGAAAAATCTTCTACAACTTTAAGATAAACATTTTGGAGGCCAAAAAAGAGAGTCCAGAGTGTTCAGAGAGTGTCGAGAGGTCTACGAGCGTCCAGGGGAGTGTAATTTAGGGTTAGGTATTGTGAGGAATTCTTCGAGAGATTGTAAGAGTGGAAGGAAAGTGAGAGATTTCTTCCTCCTTGCTACTTCGAAATGAATTTTGTGTGCTATAAAGAAATGAAGAGATTCAGAGGAACTTTGAGGAGTTACTTGGGGAGGAATTTGAGATAAGTTGTATTTACTTATTGTAGTTTGTATGACTTTGCTTTTATATATGAAATCCAAGTTTTGTC
>JXCR01148968.1:0-15206 GCA_002079205.1 Phalaenopsis hybrid cultivar
ATATATATATATATATATATATATATATATATATATATATATATATATATATGATTTCAGTTTCCTCACAAACCATATACTCATTATAAAGGGGAAGTATGCTTTCTTAAATTTGATTTTTTCGTCACAACAAAAACTTTGTTTAATTTTCACAATTTTACTTTTAAAAGTTTAGTATTTTGTTTAGTTTAATTTCTGTAGTCTTACATCTGCATTTTAATTAGCATTCACTTGAGTAGTCAATTTTCAAACTTCGCACTTTACTTTTATTTTTTTATTTTTGCTATAAAATAATCTTCATAATTTACTTTAGGATTTTCCAACTTCCCTATGGGATCGATATTTATGACTCTATTAGAGCCCTTTATTACTTGAACGATATGTATACTTGCATTGATATTAAAAAAGATTTGACAGTTTAAAAGGAGTTTTAAAAGATAAATTATTTTTATAAAAAGTATTTTTTTGGGATTATATTGCATATTAATTATAAATCTGCATGCATCAAGTTTTTGGCATCGTTGAGTGGTGTCAACTTCATATATATTTGCATATACAAAATCTCATATCAAGCATCTATGATGCTCTGATCCTGTCAAAGAAGATGAGAGAAGCATTGATCAAAGCCTTATTGTATCCAAAAATTTGTAGCGCAATTAGCTAGCACCTCTTTAGTTGAAGTTTGTTCTTTAAGGGAACATACCGAGATAACTTTTACAGATGAAGAACTGCTTCTCGGTACCACCAACCACAACTGTTCTTTGTATATTTTAATCAATAGTGATAGATTCACGCTCTCTAGACTGATAGTAGATCCACGACCATCCATCAACTTAATGAATTTATGACATTAACATACTTGGACATTGATACTTGCAGGTTTGCAACTGACAAGATGATGCTAAGAGGTTTCAACCAAAAAATAAAAAGAGCTCTTAGGTCAATCACATTGTCAATAAGGATAAAAAATTTAGTAACAATGATAAAATTTGATATCATTGACTCTGAAACTTCATTCAATGCCCTATTAGGCAAATAATGGATTTATGAGTACAAGATGGTTTCTAATGATACAACAAAATAATATGTTGTTTTAAGTATACATTTTATATTTATTTTTTGTGATATTATGCTTTAAAGAAAGGTATTTCGTGTTTTTGTTACAGATATATCAATTTTAGGCATTTGAAGCAAAAATAGCAAACAGGACGAAATTTGGAGCCAAAAGAGCGAATTTTGATATTCTGGCACCTGAAGTGCTAGAGCATGTGCATGAAGCACCACTTTATAGAGAGTTGGCACCTGAAGCACCATTTGACAGAGAGCTGACACTTGAAGCGCCAGATTTGGTTCCTGAAGCGCCAAAACCCAGAACAGCGCGATCATAAGCAAGTTGGCGCTTGAAGTGCCAGAACCAGTGCCGAAGTATTTTTGTTAGAATTATATTGCATATTTATTATAAATCTGCCTGCAACAAATTTTTGGCGTTGTTGAGTGGTGTCAACTTCATAAATATTTGCATATACAAAATCTCGTCTAAAGTTTTTTGGCGCCATTGCCGGGGAAGTAACGAAAAATATTAGTATTTTATTTTATTTTAACATATAAAAAAAGAGTGTTTATAGTTTAATTTGAACATTTTCTTATTTTATAGTGTTTGCTTATTTTTAATTATTTGCTTTATTCAATTTATGAGTAATGTAAGATCTGAAAATTTAGTACCTTACAACTGAGTTAGAAAGAACTATTAGAAAAATTTGAAAACAACAAAAGGAGAAAGATCAGTTTAGAAAAATGGCTTGCAATTTAATCAATGTTGGAAATGAAAATGAACAATATCAGAGGCCTCTAAGATATCATTCTAATCCTACAGCAGATGAAATTCATTTGAGTATCCAAAACCCAGCTGTAGCTATCAATTCATTTGAACTTAAGCCTACTATTATCGAAATGGTACAAAACAATCCATTTGGAGGATCACCTACTGAAGATCCTAATTTACACCTTGCTAGTTTTTTAGAATTATGTGCTACATTTAGATATGATGGAGTGTAAAATGATGTCGTCAGACTTAGACTTTTTCCTTTTTCACTAAGTGATAAAGGTAAGATGTGGTTAAACTCATTAGCACCTCAATTTATAAGAACATGGGAAGATTTATCACAAAAATTCTTATCTAAATATTTCCAACCTTCAAAAATTGCTAAGCTTAGAAATGATATCACATCTTTTTGTCAGTTTGAAGGGGAATAAATTTATGAAGCCTAGGAAAGATTTAAAGATCTCCTTAGAAAGTGTCCACTCCATGCATTGTCAGATTGGTTAATAATTCAAACTTTTTATAATGGGTTCATTGGATCTCTTTGATCGATAATTCACATTGTTGTGGTTGATGCAAGATGTCTATAACTTTCTGAAGGATGAAAGTGATATTTGGGAAATGCGAGATGAAGGATATGTTAGTTTCTTTGTTTCATTGCTTAATCTAATATCAAAGCAATAACATTTCTTCATTTCTGCAAAATTACTCCTTACCATGAAAATTAGTAGAGTCACCAAAGAAAGTGTTATTTTGAATTATTGCATTCAGATGGATAAGCCCATTGATATAGGATCTATCATATTTAAATTTGTTATGGGTATTATTATGAATGGACCAATTTATGGATGGGCATCCTTCCACAATTTTCCTACTTTGCAGTCAATCTCAAGTTTCATATGAAAGTTGGGAAAAAGTTTTATTACCTTGGGAGCCCATTATTCCTATTGATGATAGTTATGTTGGGAATGAGAATGAAGCATTAGATACTATCTTAGATCACTCAGTTAAATAAACACATGCTTCAACCCCATTCATGCCACCAACAGTTAGAAGTTCACTTGCTGTAGAAAAGAAATTGAAGAAAATTGAAAGAGAACTTCAGAGAATTATGAATGCAATAGGAGATCTTAAGTACCTTTTTGATCACCTAGATTGGAGGTTGAAAGAAAACTTTGATCATAATGGAACATTTGAAGCAGGATTAGTGCGGATGTTTAAAGAAAAAGGATGGATCGAAGAAAATTTGACTGATCAATTCTCGTACCGACCCTTCTACAATCTATACATTCATTACCAATCAATGAGAGATATAAGAGGAGGAGAAAGCACTGAAGATGAGATAGCATAATAAAAGAATTGGAACTCTCTCTATTAGTTGAAAAAACTTATGTATTTAATGTAATTGTGTGGATTTGATTTAGTTTGCTTTGCTTTAGAATTTTGAACTTTGATTGTGTGTATAGTTTTGTGTTAGCGTTTATTGTTGTGGCTTGATTTCAACACTGATTTATAATTTAGTTTGCTTAGTATGTGTGAAAGTGTGATTAGAAAAATGTGTTTGTAAAAGTGTATTTTCATATATAAAAGTTAGTTTGTTGTTGTTTGTAAAAATGATTGTTTGTGAAAATGTTTGTTTATGAATTATTGTTAGATAAAAATTTATGTTAAAAATACTTAAAAAATTTGGAGAAAATTAAAAGGAAATTGAAAATTGAAAAAATTGAAAAATGAATTTTAAGCCTTCAACGCCGACGATGCTGGCATGGGCGTCGACGGCGCTGGCATGGGCGTCGACGGCGCCCTCGACCCGAGAACAACCTTTAACTCCTTAAATTCATGATTTTCACCGTAAACCTTGATTTATACCCCTTGAATCACCTTCAACCTTCAATTTTTTCACCTAGGGCTTGCATTTGCTTGGATTTGAGGCGATTGTAAGGCAAAGGAACTTTGGATTTCATCTTCTCTAGGTAAGAGCTGCACTTTGAGTAAAAGAAATTTTGATTTTCACTAAGGATTTATCTCACATTGCATAGATCCAAAAATTTTGAAATTTTTTTTAGAGATTTTGAGAAAATCCTTGTGTGAAGAACTCTTACTTATTGGATTTAAGTTTAAAGTGTTTTACATTGTGATTTTCAAACTTTCTGGAATTTATTTGAATTTGTTTGAATTTTCTCTAGATTTCTCATGGCACCAAGAATGAGCAAAGGAAAAAAGAAAAGTAGATTATGATGAGCAAATATTTGTTAGCTTTAGGGCTAGTGCTCGATTCAATAGTCTACTTGAGCATTAAAAAGTAATTTTCGATCATGGTTTTAAAAATCCTCTAGGAGAAGTGGAGCAACTGATCAATGCTTGACAGTGGGAAAATTTATGTTATTTTACTGCCAATGCGATTATTAGTGTGGTGAAGGAATTCTATGCTAATTTTACTGAAGCTTCTAATGATTTTGTTTTTGTTAGTGGAAAAATGGTGGAGTTTTCTCTAAGTAAAATTAATGAGTTTTATCAATTGAAAGATGTTTATAGTTGCCAGTATAAATCATTTTCTGCTACTAATAAGGCCTTAGATGAGGTTATTTCTTTTCTTACTGATGGAAGAGGGAATTGGAAAGTCAAAAAAGGTGTTACAGTATATTTTCCTCTTTCTATGCTTAATGTAGTATCTAAGGTCTGTCACTACTTTATTTCATGAAGAATGATTCCTACAAATCATCATAGTGAGGTGACCAAGGATAGAGCCATCTTGAACTTCTGTATTCAGCAGGTGATGAAGATAAATGTAGGCTCTATTATCTATACAAACACTAGATCTATTGCTTTCGGAGAGACCACTGGTGGTTTAGCACACCCTGCACTTATTTTTACACTCTGTGAACAGGCAGGAGTTGATTTTAGATCTGCAGAAGAGGAGTATGAGCCTCTAAGACATATTGGGCCTACCAATATAAAGACATATGAATCTTATGTTGATTGGAGATCTGGGAGTAAGACTAGAGATATTCCTTCTACTTCGATGACCCCTACTTCTAATGACCCTACTAATAGAGAACTTTTTAGACCAGATGATGATCCAGCATGGAGAAATCTTAAGAATGTATCATAGATTGACAAACATGGATGCCAAAAATGCTCACACTGATGATTTGATACGGTAAAAGTTTGAATATGATGCTACTTATGATGATGCATTGGTGAGATACTTAAAGGGTGATCATTCAGTTTAGTTTCCTACTCACCCTGTTTTTACTCCATATCAGCAGCAGAATTTGGATGTAGAAGAAGAAGACGATGATGATGATTGGTGATTTTTCTTTTAGTTTATGTTTGATTGTACTTTGTTATTTTGTTATTTGTTTTTTCTATATTGTTGAGACTGTTTATTGGATTGTGAGACTTGGTTTTATACTTATGTTGAGTTATGAACTGTAGTTTGTAAAACTATTTTCATTTCTAGAATTCAATTTAATTCTATTATTAGTTTCAATATTTTGTTAAATGTGGTGTAATTAACTCTTTCTCAGCAGATTTTATATATATTATGTGTAATTTAATGTTTTAAGTCTTGTAGCTTTTTATATTAGCACCTACATTATTTAAGAATTAAAGTTTTAAAATCAGAACCATCAACATGTATGTCTTTTCTTTATGTATTTAATGTTTTCTTTCACACTTTATTTTTCAGTTCTTCATGTTAAATCTTTTAGAAATTTAAGTTTGGGGGGAGGGGTGGGGAAAGAAAAATTCCTTTTTAAAGAAAGAAACTTAATTCTATTTATCCCCACTTAGCTATATTTTCAAAAATTTTAAATTTAACATGACCTTTGGTAGTATGGGTTAACTTTAGATAACTATATTTATGCTTCTAAATATATAGTAAACTTAAGTAAAAAATTTCAATAAGAAAGATTAATTTTAAAGATTAAGATATTTGGTATAAAAGAAAAAAGACTATGTTTTTCTATTTTAAGTAAAGAAATTTGTATTTTTGAAATATTAAAATCTTAATAGTTCATGTAAGAAGAAAAGAATTACACTTTATGAAATCTTTAGGCTAATATAAATTTATTAAGTGAAGAAATTTGACAAGTTTTGACTTTAAGAAGAGGATAGTGAAGTTCATGGTCATTAAAGGTTATCCAGATATTGTAATTCTCACATATAAAAAGAAAAGAAAAGAAAAAGAAAAGAAAAGATGTGGGGAGAAGCTTGAGGAGATGCCTAATTAAAAATTGGCTTCACTTGAATCAAATTAAAAAAAAAGAAGGCTTGCTACATTTTCTAAACTTTTATTTGAGTATTAGTTTATTTACTAGTAAAGTTTTATGAAGTTTTATTTCATATGAATACTTTAAGTGACTTTAATATGACAATTTGCAATTTTTCTTGAAAAGAATAATGAAGTAGAAATCTTAGACTTGATTGCTAAATATTCTTATACCTTATTAACTGGAGTTGTTTTGAATTTTTCTTATGTCATGCTATTGTATTTAGTAGACTAAGATATGGAAATCTAAAAGTTCAATTTTTTACCATAAGTTATATTTTTGTATAGTAGAGGAGTTACTTGAGGTAAAGTAACATGTAAGTTTGAGGGATTTTGATACACCAAAAATATATGCATTTTTATACCCATATTTTATACGTATTTTTGGTGATATTGCACTTTAATGGAAGGTATTTTTATGTTTTCTTGCACGTTGTTGAATTTTAGCACTTAAAGTAAAAAAGGAAGCAAAAATGATGAAATTTGAAGCAAAAATGAAGCAGTTGAAATTTGTTCAGTGCCGACGACACCATTTGATAGAGAGGACGAATTAAATTGCGAGACACTGGCACCGACAGTGCCAGAATGGGAGCTGACGGCGCAAATGTCGGTTCAGACCCAATTTCTAGAAGATTCGACAAATCTGGATGCATTTTGAAGATTTTTTGGAGGCACTTATTCGAGAACCAACTCTAGGCTTTATTTAGGGCCAAAATTGATCAGAAAAGAGACTTTTCCTGCCATTTCATCACCTCCATTCAACCTTCTACACATCACAAATTCTTCCATTCTTCATTCCACAACCGTCTATTGTTCTTATAATTTAGAGTTTTGTGGTGAGATTAAGTGTAAACTCTTAAACTCTTCGCTAAGAGTGTTGGAGAAGGAGAAAAGTGAGAGATTTCTTCTTCCTTCATTTTCTAGAAGAGGCTACAAGAGATTTGCTTTGAGAAAGAGTTTCAGATAAGTGTTGTTTATTTATTAGTGTTGTATGAACTTTAGAGGCTACAAGAGATTTGCTTTGAGAAAAAGTTTCAGATAAGTGTTGTTTGTTTATTAGTGTTGTATGAACTTTCGGGATTTGCTTTGAGAAAGAGTTTCAGATAAGTTTTATTTGTTTATTAGTGTTGTATGAACTTTCTTTTATATATGAAATTTGTGCTTTGTTATAACTTTCTCATGAAGTCTAAGTAGTTTACCTTATTTTTCTTCTTACTCTAAGATATGATGAAATGAAGAGATAATATGGATGTGCCGATATTAAAATATAAAATAAATTGTGATGATTTTTCAACTCCGAACTTAATTTACTTTTCGATCTGGCTAATTGAATTGTATGAAACATATGATCAGGGAAATGGAATACGAGTTTTACAATAGAGTGAGGATCACATTTGATTCCATGAAGGGGAACTTCGTTCATGGAATTAAGTGCAAACAAATAAGAAAATATACTTTGTTGGGTGTAGAATTGGAGAACCTTTAGGGTGACAGACTAAAATCCCCAATTCGGTCTTAGTGTTTAAAAACTAAAGCGATAGTTAACCTTCATGTGAAGGGAAGTGAGAGCTCTGGAATGGGAGCCAGTATCCTCCTAGCCTAGCCACAGATTTAGGGACTAAACCTGGGATTAATTAATGATTTTCTATAACACTGTATTAGGGTAGGGAATTAAAACTGCTCCTATTTGGCACATTACATAATTGAACCATTTATCTCACCTCATTTTACCAAAATCTTATTGTAGTGGGAAAGATGTTTTTTCACATAAGAAATCTTCATCACATAAACATAGTTTAATAGTTTAGTAGTTACTACTTAAACTTTATATTTCAGTTTTGTTATTAGTTAAATAATTTAATTCTGATAATATCTCAACATTCGAAATTAGTAAAAGTAATTTTGTATTGACTTTCTGTGAATTTCCTAGTAAATTTATCATTTCAAATTTAAACATTCCCCCTGGGATCAATTTTTGGGGCTTAAATAGAAAGTTCATTATTACTTGATAACGATACGTATACTTACGTAGAATCCCAACATTAATTGGTTAAATTTTTTATTCATAAAATATTGCATCAAGCTTTTAGCACCGTTGCATAGCGGAGTCAACTATACAATTTTTACACAACTATATTCTTGGGGATCACTTTCTGAAAAGCTTAAAGATCCTGGTAGCTTTACAATTTCATATGCAAGAGAAGACACATTTTATGAGAAATATTTATGTGTTTTAGGTGCAAACATTAATCTTAGATCATTATCAATATTTAAAAGATTGGGATTAAGAGAAATATCCCCTACTACTGTAACTCTGCAGTTAGCAGATCATTCAATAACATATCCTAAGGGAGTTATAGAAGATGTTTTAGTGAAAGTGGATTAATTTATCTTTCATGTTGATTTCATTGGGCTAGTTATGGAGGAAGATAAGGAGATACCTATCATTTTGGAGAGACATTTCCTAGCTATAGGAAGAATAATGATAGCTGTGTAGAAAGGTAAATTAACTATGAGCATCAACGATCAAATAGTTATGTTTAATATTTCAAAATCAATAAAGTATCCTGCAAAAGGTAAGAATGATGAATGTTACAAAATGTATGTAATAAGATAGCTGAGTGAATGTAATTTCAAAACAACTTTTGAAGAGAAATCTGAAATGAAAGAGTTGGAACACGAGCAAAAAGAGGAATTAGATCAATTTGAAGATTTTCATAAGGAAGACTTAAATTATGTTTGAGAAAGTTTTGAATTTTGGACACAACAAAAAAAGAAAAATATTATGTTCATCGATTGAAAAACCTCTTGAACTTTAGTTGAAGTTACTTCCTGAACATTTAAAATATGTCTTTTTAGGTGATTACTCAACATTACCGGTTATAATTTCCTCAAATTTAACTGTAGGAGAAGAAGTGAGTTTAACAAAAACTTTAAAGAATTAGAAGAAACCTTAGGACGAATAATTAGTGATATTAAAGGAATCAGTCCTTGAATTTCTATGAATAGAATTCATATATAAGAGAACTACAAACCCAGGGCTAATCCTCAAAGGAGATTGAATCCTGTTATGAAACAGAATTCTAAAAAATAAATTTTAAAGTGGTTAGATGTTGGAATTATCTATCCTATTTTAGATAGTGCATGGATTAGTCCAATTCACTATATTCTGAAGAAAGGAGTGATTGTGACTATGAATGTACATAACGAGTTAATACCAACAAGCAAGTCACAGGGTGGCAAATGTGCGTTGATTATAGAAAATTAAATCTCGCAACTATGAAAGATCATTTTCCACTATCCTTTATAGATCAAATGTTGGATAGACTAACAGAGCATAAATACTTTTGTTTTCTGAATGGATATACTGGTTATCACCAAATACAAATAGCTTCTGAGAATCAAGAGAAAAAAACTTTTACCAGTTCTTATGGTATGTTTTCTTTTAGAAGAATGTCATTTGATTTATGCAATGCCCCAGTTACATTTCAAAGATGTATGATGACTATTTTTGTGATTTAATTGAAAAAGGAATTGAAGTTCTTATGGATGATTTTTCAGTATTTGGAACTTCATTTGAATCATGTTTAAAACATTTAACGAGAGTTCTTAAGCACTGTGTAGAAACAAAATTAATCCTTAATTGGGAAAAATGCTAATTTATAGTAGCAGGAGGAATTGTTTTAGGACATCAACTATCAGAAAATGGAATGGAAGTAGACCCTGAAAAAATTTAAATGATCGTTAATTTACCTTTTTCAATAAATGTGAGGAAAATTAGAAATTTTTTAGGACATGTTGGATTCTACATGCGATATATTAAAACTTTTCAAAAATTGCTAAGCCTCTATGCCATTTGCTTGAAAAGTTGTAATTTTTTATATTGATAAGGAGTGCCTAAAAGCTTTTGAGCTATTAAAAGAAAAATTAGTCTCTGCACCATTTATTGTTTCACCAGATTGGGAAAAACCTTTTGAATTAATGTGTGATGCTGGTGATTATACTAATGGAGTTTTTTAAGGATAAAATCATGATAAGATTTTCAAAGTAATTTATTATGCTAGTAGAACTCTTAATGAAGCTTAAATTAATTATACCACAACTGAGAAAGAGTTATTAGCAATAGTATATGCTTTTGATAAATTCAGATCATACTTCATTTGAACCAAATGTATTGTGCATACATACCATTCTGATATTAAATATTTAATGAAAAACAAGGATGTAAAACTAAGACTGATACGATGGATTCTTCTTTTACAAGAGTTTGACTTTGAGATAGTAGATAAGAACGGAGTTGAGAATCAAATTATTGATCATCTGTCTAGGCTTGAATTAGAAATATCACTTTATTTTGAAAAATAAATTAATGAAAAATTTCTAGATGAAGAATTGTTCAATATTAATGAGTGGTGTGTTCCATGGTATGTCGATATTGTGAACTTTATTGTCAGTATATTATACTCTATGGAATGACATATCAACAGAAGAGGAAATTTTTATGTGAAGCTAAGACTTATTTTTTGGATGAACCATTTTTATATAAACAAGAAAATGATCTAATTATTTGAAGATGTGAGCCTTTAGAAAAAAACTTATGAAATTATCCAAAAATGTCATAATTCTAATTTTGGGGGACATCTTGGTGTAGATAAAATAACATACAAAATTTTGCAATCTGGATTTTATTGATCTATAGTCTTTAAAAATATTAATGCTTTATCAAAACTTATGATTGATATCAACTAGTACGCAATATTTATATGCAAAATTAGATGCCCCTCAAATATGTGTTAAAAGTTGAGATATTTGATGTTTGGGGATTAGATTTCATGGGATCATTTATAACATCATTCGGAAATTTATATATATTGTTAGCAGTAGACTATGTATCCAAATGAATAGAGGTTGTTGCTTTACCTAAATGTGATGCTCAAAGTGTTGCAAAGTTTATAAGGATGAACATATTTTGTAGATTTGGGATGCCAAGAGTGATCATAACTGATGGGGGAAGTCATTTCAGAAATGCAATAATGGAAAAATTATTAAAAAAATATCATATAAATCATCGAATTGCTACTACTTATCATCTTCAGACAAGTGGTTTGGCTGAATTATCCAATTGTGAAATTAAAAGAATGTCGGAAAAATCTGTGAATCCAACAAAAATGGATTATTTAGTCAAACTTAATTATGCTTTGTGGGCTTATAAGACTGCATATAGAACTCCTATAGGAATGTCCCCATAAATGCTAATATTTGGAAAAGCTTGTCATTTACCAATTGAACTTGAGCATAAAACTTATTGGACTATTAAGGAATTTAATTATAATTTAAAGGATACTGGTGAGAAAAGACTATTGCAATTAAACGAGCTTGAAAAGATAAGGAATGAATCTTATGAGAATGCAAAGATTTATAAAGAAAAAATGAAGATATGGCTTGATTGAATGATTCTTACATAAAATTTTGAGCCAGGGCAACTAGTTTTACTATATAATGCAAGATTAAGATAGTTTTTAGGCAAACCTAAGTCCAGGTGGATGATCTCATTTGTTGTGATAAAAGTTTATTCCTGTGGAGCTATGGATATCAAAGATCCTAAAACTCAGAAAATATTCAAAGTGAATGGTCACAGGCTAAAAAACTACTTTTTAGGGAATCGATTTAAATTAAATGAGCTTATGTTGTTGGGTCAACCAGAATAAGCACTAGTTACGTTGGGATAATGACGTTAAACCAAACGCTTTATGGGAGGCAACCCATAGTTATCAGTGAGTTTCTGTTTTGAATGTTATGTTGTTGTGTTTGATTAAGAAAACAATTAGTGGTCTTTTTAATATATAATGATTCTATGCCTTAATAGATGACTTTGACATGTTAGAATGAGTATTTGGACGTTAAACTAACATGTGTTAAATTATTCATCGTCGCTTAAGTGCCAACATTTGGCACTTAAGCGCGACAGTTAACTAAACGCACTAAATTATATTTTTAAAAGATTTAAATATGGTTTAGTGGGTTTTAACGTGGATTTGTGGTTTGAGAACGTGTCTAGTAGTTTTAAGCTTGGTCCAAAGCCTATAAATAGAAGAAAATGAAGAGAATTCTCAACCCACATCAATTTATACCTTGAAATTTAAGTGAAGAGTGTGAGATCTTGGAAAGATGTCTTCTTGGGATATTAATATGAAGAAAAAGGAGTAAGCCATGAAGAAGAAGTGCATTAGTCAAAGTGCGCAAGAGTTATACAATAGTTTCCTAACTGTTAATATAGAAGGAATAGCGGAGAAGATCACAAAGATTGAGGTTGACGTGGATTTAATTGAAGCAAAGGTGAATGATGTTAACGCACATTTGGAGCATATTGGATGGGAACTTAAGATGAAATTTAGCCACAAAAGTTTTATAAAAGATCGAGACAAGGCTATGTATTTGAAAAATAAATTGATTGAAGAAGACTCAATAAGAGTTGTCACCACCTTCCGTTTTATTAGATCTATATTCCAAATGCCCCAAGAGAGATAAATGAAAGGCCAAAATTCATTCCACCAAAAGGAGAATGTTATTAAGTTATAAATTTAGTGTTTGTTTGTGTTAGGTTTTGTGATGTTAGTATTAAGTTTATTTTATGTGTTTTTAGTGTTATGTTTACTTAGTGTTTGTGCTTAGGAATTTTCTCATCCAAGATTCTTTGGATTGAGAAATTATGTATCGCAAACTTTTGTATATGTTTGTGAATTAATATAATTGTTTTTCTGTGTGTATAATTTTGTGTTGAATCAAATTAGTGAAGATTGGTGAATTTTGAGAAAGAGGAGAGTTGAAGGGGAAGAAAATAGTTATTAAATATTTATAAGATTATTTAGGGGTGGTTGACCTAGGCTAGATGTGCATTTCACTTAAAATCTAAAATATCAAAATTCATGCACTGACGCCTAAGCGCCAAAAGTCCGCGCTTATGCGCTAGACAACCCAAGAGGTAGGCGTCTAAGCGTCGAACCAGTTGTGCTTAAGCGCTGGTTCACTTAAAATGGTTCGCAAACAGTTAATGGTTAAAAATTAAACCAAAAAATGCCATTTTTGATGCCGATGTCATCTTCTTCCCTTTGAGTTGGCGAGTGAGGATTTAGGGCTCTTATAGAATAAAGATTTCTTGGTGAATTCAAGCCAAATTTGCTAGATTTGATCTTCTTGAGGTAAGAGCTTCACTTTTGTGTAAATCTTTTTTATTTTCACCTTGTATTTTGAGCACATTGGGGATTTGATTGAAAATCACTATTCATGGTGAAAATTTGAGAAAAAACATATAGAAAATACATAGAAATGATAGTTTAAGCTTTTAGAAGTTGAGTTTAGTGATTTAGTCTTGAATTTAGGATTTATTATGAATTTTATATGATTTTTAGAAATTTCCCCAAGAATGAAGAGGAGTAAAGGGAAGTCTTATTTCGATTCAAGCAAGTTCATTAGCTCAAAAGCTCAGGACAGGTATACCGAAACACTGCAATCAAGAAAACTGATTCCTGAGAGATGTTTCAAAAGTCTGGGTGGAGCAGTGGAAGATTTAATTGTTCACCGACAGTGGGAACAAATTTGTTGTTTTTCTGTTGTGGCCATAATTTCTGTTGTTCGAGAGTTTTATACTAATCTCCCTGAAGTTGAAGAAGATTGGGTCATTGTTTGAGGAAAATCAATGCATTTCTCCCCCAAGGTAATAAATCTGTTTTACCAGTTGCCCCCTAGTATGTTGTGTTTTTATTTGAATTATAGTCCAACTGAGGAGGAGTTAGATCAGATCATATCTTCATTGACAACGATAAGAGGACTTTAGAAGATAACAAATGAAAGAAGAGTCAACTTCCCTGCGTCAAAATTAGAAGACATATTGAAAGTGTGGCACTACTTTATTTATGCTCGTCTACTACCAACCAACCACCGCAGCAAAGTTACTATAGATAGACCTACCTTGATCTATTACATTCATTAGTTCAAGCTGATCGACATTGGATCTCTAATCTATCAGACTATCATCAGTTCTGCTACAGCTGCCACTACTGCAGGTTTGGGATTCACATCCTTGATCTTTTCCTTATGTGAGGAGGCAGGTATTAGATTTGATAGCTGAGAGGAGATACTGCAACCTATAAAGCCTGTCATAAGCGTTAATATGAAATCTTATTCACAACATTCGATATTTTGCTGGAGATGAGGATTTTCTAGAATTTCATATGTCTCTACTTCTCATGCTTCTACCTCACGTGCAACCACATCACAAAGTCAGGCTTCTAGTTCTGATTCGCAGTCACACTTATTGCAAAGGATGTTAGATAACATCAATTATATTGCGGATAAGGTATTAAATTTGTAAAATTTTGTAGATCATATTGATGGTTATGTGATAAGACACAATGATTATGAAGAAAAATTTCACTCATCTTTGGAAAACCTTATCAGGGGTGACTACAGTGTAGTTTTGCCTTCATATCCACAATATCCATCATATGAGCCTACTGCCTTTTAGGACAGAAATGATAGTGATGATGAGGAGGAGGAGAATTAATTTGAGTAGTTTAGTTTTTAATTGTGAACTTTATGTGGCACAATTATATTTTATTATTAATTTGTTTTGTATTGTACTTGTTTAGACTACTATTGTTGTTTATGTTTTTTTTCGGGTAGACACTGCTGTGATGTACTTAAGTTATTGTGAGTAGTTATGTTTTATTTTTGTGGTAGTGATTGTGTTAATTGTATTGTCTAGTTTGTATAGTTAGTTTGTGTTGAACTTAATTCTGAATATTATGAAGGTTTAGAGTATTACTAACTTTCACTTAAGAACTGCATATTTAAAGTTTTTAATTTACTACCAGGTATTTTCTTTATGCTGCAGTTGTGAATTTTTATCAGTGTGTTTGCTTGCTTTTATATTATCCTCCACTGCATAGAAGTCTAATGAATCTCGATATGTTAAAGTTAAATTAAAACTTGATCAATTAATTTTTACTCCTGTTTTTAATTTTTCTACTTATATATTTAGGATATGGAAATTCTTGTAAGCATGTTATTTATTATTTTCATTCTTGTATGTATATATATATATATATATATATA
>JXCR01148968.1:15410-28777 GCA_002079205.1 Phalaenopsis hybrid cultivar
TACAAATATTAGAGACGTAAAATTTTAAATATAGAAATGAGTAAGAAAATTTAGTTGAAACCTATAGTAATGAAGAAAAACTTAAAGTTAAACATTTTTAATGTGGATTATGATAAATAATATGTCACTATCTTTAGTAAAAGAAATTGTATTTTCAAAAAATATAGAAGGGTTAGACTTTTTTTTTCAATACTTAAATTTCTTTTATTAAAAATAATTTTCAAAACCATTATTATATTTTTAAGTAAAGGATTTATATTAGAACTTTTTTTTTAGGAAATGAGAAGTGGAATTCAAAATCATTAAAGGCCAATCAAGATATACTAATCCTCACCTGAAAAAAAAAAGAAAAAGAAAGTTAAAAATGGGAGGAGAAGCTTGAGGATTAGTGCCTAATAAAAAATTTGTTTCGCATTTAATCTTTTTAAAATATAAAACTTGAGAAACTCTTAAGCTTAAGGATGTACTATAGTAAGTATAACTATTCTTAATAAAAATTTTTAAGTGGAGATGACAGAATGCCTAAACTCTACATTTGGAGAATTTATAAATATTTTTTAACTAAATAGGAACTCATATTTTTAGACTTCTTTACATTAAAAATTTCTAAACTCTAAGTTGGTCTCATGTACTAATTTTTTTTTTCTAAATTGAACTACTATATTTCTACATCAAAATTTTAGAATATCCTAAAGAAACTCATTTATATAATCTACTTATTTTGGTTTTGAAAGATTGGAGTATCACTTGAGGACAAGTAATATTTTAAGTTTGAGGGATTTTGATACACCTAAAATATATAATTTTTTTTATACCTATTTTTGAGATATTGTGCTTTAATGGAAGGTATTTATGTGTTTTTCTTTCATGTACAATCAAATGGATGAAAAATGGTGAAAGGAGTGAAAAAGAATCAAATTTAGAGCACAAATGAGGAAGGCGTACAAAGAACTGTGGAGCCTAAGCACTCAGAATGGGCACTTAAAAAAAACCAAGAAGGCAACCCCTAAGTGCCTAGTACCTCGCGCTTAAGCGCCAGAGGTAGTTACTTGATGATTCAATGAATTTGGACAAATTTTTGAAGAGGTGTTTGAAGCAACTCTTAGTGAAAATGTGGGAAATGATTAATAGACACAAAAATGCATTCAAGTAGCTTTTGAAAAGAGGCAACTCTTGGAAGATTCATTGAATGTGGACACATTTTGAAGAAACACCAAGACAGCTTTTGGAAAATTATAAAAGACAACTTGGATTGCATTTAAGAGAGACCTACTCTCTCCAACGCCCCTAGAGAAATTCTCAGCCCCTTAAACCTTAACCGCCACGCCTCTCTCTCTCTTAGATTAATTAAGATAAATTTTAGAGAAAAGAAGAGAGGAGTTGTAGTGTGTGAATAGAGAGTATTGTAAGATAAAGGAAGAGAAGAGATTCAAATGAACTTTAAGAGCTTAGCGGAGATGATTTGATATAAGTTTTTATCTTTGTAACAACATTTGGTTTTAATTTAGACTTCTTGTTTATTTGCATGATTTTTACTTTCAAACTTAAGTGTGGTTGTGTTTTATCCATTAATTATGAGTAGTTTTCATTATCTTTTTCCTTAAAATGATAAGTGATTAAGTAATGGATGGAAGTTTTGTGAAGTATTAATCTTTGATGTTGGAATAAGTTGTGATGATTTTAAACCTTGTTCTTCATTTACTTCTTGATTTGGTCAATTAAGATGCTAATATTTGTTGTGAGAACATGTAAGATTCGAGATGGTATTGTCTCAGTCAACCAATGGTAAGAGTCACATGAGATTGTATGGATGAAAACATAATTCATGTGATTGAGCGCAAATAAATAGGAAAATAAGCTTTGAAGGATGTAGAATTAGAGGACTTTATAGTGACAGGCTAAAGCCCCTAATTTGGTTTATAGTTTTAGTTTTTGATACGAGATATTAGCCCCCGGGTGGAGGGAGAAGAGGGAACTTTAGAGTGAGAGATAGTATCTTCCCTACCTAGCCCATCTTCGAGACTATTCAAACTTTAATTAACCAATGTTCCTTATAACATCTCTTATAAGGGTAAAGAATATTATTGCTCCTATTTGACACAACACAATTTGAATACTTCCACAACATAATTCTTATACTTGTTACTAATTCATGATAATGAAAAAGATATTTTATTTATATTGCCTTCATCTTACAAACATTTAGTTAAATTTATTTTGTTGTTTACATTATTTTTAATTATAAAAAATTACAAAAAAGAATCAAACTTTCATTCCTATTATAGCATCTACAGTTTGATTAAGACTATTTTGTAAAGAAGATTTTTTTATCTAATTTCTTTTGATTTAGTTATATATTATATTTCTTCTAGTGGGTTCGATATTCAAGGCTTAATAAAAAAGTCATATATTACTTGATAACGATACGTATATTTATGTAGTATCCCATATTTAAATATAGTAATTGCATTGTTATTTGATTCAAAGTCAAGTTTTTTGTGTTGTTGCAAAGTAAGAAATATAAGTAAGGAAAAATTAAAAATATAATCACATAAATCGTACTGTTATATAAGATTAGGATCAATGCACCCTTTGGTCCTTGAAATGTCTCTTTAAGGTACTTTATAGTCATGTCATATGCTCTCTTTTGTTGCAAAACGACTATCTATTAAGTTGCAATGGTTCACCCTTTATTAATAGCCTAGCTTAGCCATGACAACAAGAGGTTTCCTCTATTTAAATGACAAAATTTTCCTTGATATCCTATCCTTAAGTTTTATAAAACTATGCATAACACTTTTATCAAAATTCTTCCTCGGCATCTCGTAGGATGTAATTGATCATTGAGATACATTATCGTGAGAGATCTCATTGAAACTATAATAAAATAACTTTGACTTTGCTCTATTCTTGGATATACATGTTGGCATAAGTCATTCCTCATGTATTTACTTACCTTGAGTACAATCCAATTTGCTTTTGACCTCTTCTCTCTAGTTTGTGTTATGAGGATTACTTTATGAGACATCTTTATATTCACCCCTTTTGTTTTTCTTAATGTTTTCCCTTTTTTTTCTCCTTCTATATTTACTTTAAGAAAGAGGTTATTTGAGAAGGGAGATTTAAAAGAGGCTAAATTAAAGAAACTATACAAAAAGGTATGCAACAATGTGACTATCAATTTTGAGCTCCAAGTAGGAGAAGTACTTAGTTCAAGTATTTTGGGAATATATTTAGGATAAATTTCACCAAGAAGCTTGGTGGTCGTGGTTTCAATAGAGTAACCTTTTTTAATTGTCAACTTTTTCATGTGGATGATAAGCTTATTGTGACTAAATATAGTGTACAAATGAATAACCAATAAATGGAACAAGAGTCATTGAAGTTGATCAAGATAATACAAATTACACTTATCATTTAAATGCAACAGATTGAGTTCTAGTAATGCTTAACTTTAGAGTTATGAATAGAGGTGTGAAATTCAATGTATTGGATAAGCATATTCATAGAATTAAACTTAGTGGCATGCAAAAGTAGGTAATAATAGATTGTAGTAGTTAATGTTGATACGAGTACTAGCATTATAAGTGATCTTAGCCAAACAAAGTGGTGAATAACACAATCATTCCAAAAGAGACAGCTAAAAAATAGATGATAACAGGTTGTGGTGAGTTTATGCTAGATTGATTTATGATAGATGATTTATAAGTAGGATCAATGCCAATATTACGTGTGCAAGCACAAGCATTATATAAATGTATGTTTGTATGTGTGTGTGTGTGTGTGTGAGTGTGTGTGTGTGTGTGTGTGTGTGTGTGTGTGTGTGTGTGTGTGTGTGTGTGTGTATAAATTAAAATTTTCAACTTGCCTATGATGCCACCATGGATTTCATGATGATGCAAGATTAATAAATAATTCAAGACTAGCTTAAAAATTTTGGAATGGTTTGTGAAATTAGGATTTAAAATGTGGTTCCAACAAAAATATCATAGATAAAAGACATTCTTCTAGTATCAATTTGGCGATCATGATGGAACTTCTCTAATATCTCTCTTCTACACCAACATTGCTATCAATTTTTAGTCATTAACCATGTTGTGTAATGAAGAACATGACATGATACCTTATTAACTAATGCAAGGCATGAGAATAAGTAACTCTCACAATATTTTAAAAGAATTGACAAAGTGAATGAGTGAGGTATGAGGGAAATTTATAAAAAATTTAGAATTTATGTGATTATATAATATGATATAGAATGTGAAGTTTGATCAATTCATCAAATTAATCATCATTACAACAAGAAATAATATGTTTGTTGGAGGACTGATCATACAATTTAGCATGGATCATAAATTATGATTAATATGGTCAATGCAATGATTCAACAAAAAAGTTCAATCTAATTTGACCAATTTTATAATATGATTAGGATTGTGTAGTTAAAAATGATTTATATAGTATGATATGGATTATGTAATAGAACTAGCCAATATAACCTTGTTGCAACAAACTCAGTTCCTTTTTGATTTTTCATTTATAATTTCTCTTCATAAATCTTGAAGATTTACCTCAAAGTTACTGATCAAACTATAAATGCAATATAAGTAAAAATAATAATAATAAAATATAGTCACAACTTGAAGACATGAACTTTTTGTTTTTATATCTATAATGCCAATTTTTGTTCTCAGGATAATATTTTGTGAATATATTCATTAACTAAATTTTTACATTAGTGAATTTAATTTCATTGTCATCATTAGATACATGAATTTAAATAAAGCGATGAAGAATGTTAATGTGCTTAGTTCTAGAGTATTATATAGGATCCTTCGGTACTTATATAATGCGCAAATTTTTACAGATAAAATACCATTCTCTCCACTAAAATTCTAAAACAAGTAATTATTGATTAAGCCATAAAACAAGAGCAACAAAGCTACAGGCTTTTATATTTTTGTTTTAGTGGTGGAAAATATAACTAAATTTTATTTCCTTATAGAACATGAGATTAAGTAGTATCTTGTGAGCTGACATATTGAAGATAAAATCTTCTTATGAGGCTTAACACTATAAAGTTACAATCAAAATATCCAGTATAATTTAATGATTTATTATCCTCATTACATTGACTCTTCAGCTAGGCTTTGTACTCATTAGGAAGGAATTTTCTAAGTTAAAGACCACAAGACATGCACCTCAAGTAGGACCTATAGAAGAATTGATAAGCAAAGTAAAAGATAAACCTATTTATACACTGCTCGAAGTGGAATTGGCCAAAAATGTTCAATGCATTTACTAGCCATGCTCATGGTAGACTCATCACAGGACTAGAAGAGCATGTATCTATCAAGCTCAAGGAGGATTAGACCAAGGTCATCAGGGGCTCACCAAATCCTATGGTCATACAAGGTATGAAGCATAGCTAGGGGTAGCCTTTAGAATTACCAACAACTTCTACATGCCCAACCAATACTCCTTGATTTTATTTAAATTTTGTATCTAAGACACACAACTCCTACCTTTTCTACCTTTTCTCTTATGTGGTTTTTTTGCAACTTTTATGTGGTTATTTTGCAACTTTTTTGAGTGCTCTATACTTCAGTTTCCAACCTATAAGATGTGGATCACAAAGAGATCCAATGGTTCTAAGCCCTAATTTCTCTTCTTTTCTTAATAACATTCTCAGATATCATGAAGGATACTCTTTATTCTAAATTTATGATTCTCTCTCTTAGCTTATATTTTGACATTTTCATTCAGGCATTGATGTGACCATGAAAAAAATTGAGATCCAACATCTTAAAAGTTGTAGTGAGAGTGGAGTTATGCTAAGGACTAAAAGGGATACACAAAGATCTTCCAAAGGATCAAATGGAGATCAAATAAAAAAAAATGTTTGTGAACATGAAAAATGAAAACTTTTATCATAGCTTGGAAATTGGCTAAGATAAAGGAAATGCTCAATCAAACAATACAATACGTCATGGATCATAATCACACATGGGTTCAAACTACTTAAAGAATCCATAAATTAGACCTCTCAAAGAAGTATTGCAGGGGTAAGGATGCCACTATCCCCTAATGAGACCTACTATCCTAGATTTAAAGAAGAAGAGATGACTCTTGAACCTCATCACTTGGAAGGGTAAATGAAAAATAATGACTTTAGTTAACAAATGCCTTGTCTAGTGAAATTGCTAAGTAGAAACCTCCAATTAGATTCCAGCTCCCATTTATATATGTTTACTAAAGATGAGCAAAACCAATTGAATTATCTATGACACTTCTTGATATTAATGACGTGCTAAAATGCACGTTATTCCCCATAAACTTTAAACAATAGCCTCTAAGATGACTTTCCCTTCTTATATTTGGAACTATCTTATTATTCATAGAGCTGAAAAAAATGTTCATGATGCCATTTACTAAGGCCTAACACCCTTAGAAGAGTTCATGAGCTCTTTTTAAGATGCACCAAGTGTCAAACAAAACTATATAAACCTTTATGAAAAAAATTATAAAAAGGCAAACTCATGGTAAAAAAGTTATAACAGGTTATGGTTCATAGATGTTAGTTAAGTTGTTGAAACACACTATAGTAGGTGATATAGTGGAAGAATACATTAATTAGTTGGGGAATTTACCAATAAACCAACCAAGAAGATGAGACAGTTTAAATTTATTAATTCATCATCCCAGAAACAACATGGCAACTTAAAATGACCATAATACAATGATTACTCATCTATGACATACACAAGATTATTTTTTACCCTCTTGAACTACCCACCAGTCATAATGAGTTCAATTTGAAAAATACAGTGAGCATAAGATGAAGAAAAAGTAGTTACCACCACTACCACATACTCATCCTTTCCTCTTTGTCACCTCACTATGAGTATTAATTGTTGAACTGGTTAAAGCAATCCAGAACAAGATATGCAGTATGATCCCAACATGGATGAAGGCCAATCCATACATGAAAGACAAGATGCGGCACCTTCCACCATGACCATGGTATTGAAGGTTGTGATCACTTTAAGAATTTAGTAGAGGTACTAATCAAAATGATAATTTGAATGAGTTTGTTCAGACCTTGATGTGCCTGCTAGGTCCATAATAAAGATGCTACGAGTGGGCATTAATATTTTTACCATAAGCTAAATGTTGGTAGGAGGATGATTCTAATTAAGACAAGAATATGGTTGATCACCATGATGCTCGCCTAACCGATTCTCAAAGAAGTTTAAAGCTTCTTAATTTCATGTTTATTAGAGATTTTTAGACTATGAGTGGATTTAGGGTGTCATAGTAGTGTAGAAGATGAATCATAAATGACAAATATGCATTGACTTCATAAACCTAAAATTAACATATTTTAAGAATGACTAACCATTATTATGCATCAATGTCGTAATTAAGTATACTATTTTGGATATGCTATTAAGAGCTCTCTAGATGCATTTTTAGGAAAAAAATTAAATAAAAAATTTTCCATTAAAACTTATTTTTATTAAGAAAAGGGCTATAAAATTATCATGTCCTGCCATTTAGGTTAAAAAAAATGTCAGGGCAACTTATGAAGAAAATTATAGTCTTCATGTCTAAGGAGTAAAAAAGGTAGGATTTAAAGGTTTAGGTATACAAAATGTTAATGAAAAATTGGACCCATCAACAAAAGATACTCAACTTAAAGGAAACCATTTTCACTTTAAGTTCAACATTAGATTGATTTCTTTAGGGCCAAATATGTATATTCTTGGGCTTTTTCTTTCCCTTAAATGTGTAAAGATGAACAATGAAAATTATTGAAGCAACTGTAAAAATAAAAACCTTAATTAATGTTATATAACTTCAGTAGCTAGTTGTATAAATAACTAGCTTGAGCAAATATATATTAAAATAATGTGAGAAGTTCTTATCATTGTTGAAACATTTAGAATTTCTAAACAATTTGGGTGGAATGAGAACTACGAGTAAGTGCTCTAAGAGTATGTAGCTACTATTATCAACTCCTTTAATGTGCAACTCACAACCAAATTAAAATCTTTTGCTATATGTGATAATTGGATAACAGAAGTACAGACATGCAAAAACTTCATATTAATATTACAAAGTCATTCTCAAGAAGCTAATGTCATGCTAGAGCATTAAATCTAATGATCCTCTATGAATTTCTTTTCGCCCTGAAAGGCTAATATTTCTTTTTGTAATCAATAAATAACTTTTTTGACTTATTAATTATTTAATGACAGACCCTCATCCTTTGTAATATATTTGAAAAGTATCCAAAATCTAACTAATGTTAAACACAATTGAAATGAACTGCCGACTGCATTTGAAATTCACTGTAATTTTATTATAAATTATTTTTTGCCAAAAAAACAACAAATAATTTTGAATTTTATGCATTTCAAAGACAACCCAAAATCATGTGTATAAAAATGAATTATATCTCCTTAATATGAGAAGTGATTAAATTCATAATTTAAAGATAAAAAAATATAAAAGCCAGTTGTATTTACCAATGCTTTAAAAATTGGACAAGATCGATTGTTTCGACTATGAGCTAATCATTTGATTGCTTTGGACCTAGGTCAAAATTATTTTTGCACATAACCGCGATTGAACAAGTTAGAGCTGAGATTGAATCAACCAACCAATAAATCAATTTGATTTTTAAAGAACAGATTGATTCTTATTTTGTCTAATTTTAATCTTTTAATTTTGATCAAACTACTAGAATATCATATCTCAAAATTTTAATAAAAAATATGACTTAAAATGTTAGGAAAATTTTAAATATGTTTATTAGATCAAGAAAAATTATAATATTATTATATTATTTAAATTATATTAAAATAATTTTNGCCAATTGTATTTACCAATGCTTTAAAAATTGGACAAGATCGATTGTTTCGACCGTGAGCTAATCATTTGATTGCTTTAGACCTAAATCAAAATTATTTTTGCACGTAACCGCGATTGAAAAAGTTAGAGCTGAGATTGAATCAACCAACCAATAAATCAATTTGATTTTTAAAAAACAGATTGATTTTTATTTTGTCTAATTTTAATCTTTTAATTTTGATCAAACTACTAGAATATCATATCTCAAAATAATAAAAAATATGACTTAAAATGTTAGGAAAAATTTAAATATGTTTATTAGATCAAGAAAAATTATAATATTATTATATTATTTAAATTATATTAAAATAATTTTAATAGTTATTAAATCCAATTCGATCTCTCAATTAATCGTTAAATCTCGACCTCGACCTCGACCTCGACCTCGACGCTGATCGGCGCCATCTCTTCCGCTCTTTCGCACTGTGATATGGAATCGGTACTCAGTAGAATGGGGAACGATCTCGAAACCCTATACTCTCCTACGGGAAAATGCTCAAGCTTTTCATCGTACATCCCGCGACGAATTCACCTCGATAGTTCATCGCACCGTTCTCTTGTTCGCATTCTCTCCTATTGTGTCAACAACTCTCTCTTTTCTCTTTCGACAGAGCCAGAGAGAACCCTCTCCGTGAAAAATCCTTTTTCAATTCAAGTTAGAGGCCAGCTTCATCAAGTTCAGGAGGCAGGNCTCGCATTCTCTCCTATTGTGTCAACAACTCTCTCTTTTCTCTTTCGAGAGAGCCAGAGAGAACCCTCTCCGTGAAAAATCCTTTTTCAATTCAAGTTAGAGGTCAGCTTCATCAAGTTCAGGAGGCAGGTGGAAACTCGGATGGGAGAACTTCGGCCGAGAGTCAAGAGGGTGATCACAATGCTGATTGTGGGGTACAGGGAGTTTCGGTTGACGGTGGCATGTTGTTCGGCCTTGATCTCGGCGATTGTGATGAGAAGGAGATTGAAGCGTGCGTTAACAACGAAGAGCTCCATAGCATTATGCTTGAATGTGGCAGGCTAATTGATGCACCTAATGAGGAGCATAGTGCGGAATCGCGTGAAGGGAGTGGGCAAACTGTTCCTGTGAACATTGCGCATAATCAATTGGAGATCGCTGAAGCCTTAGTTAATGGTGCAGATGAAAGGGTTTCTCATCTCGGAGAGGTTTTGGAGGTTGCTAGGGTGGATAGGAGAGTTCATGATTTTTTAAACGATGCGGAAACTACTAGGAATGTCGCTTTGGACATTGGTAATCAGATAAGCAGTGTGGAGGGTACTGGTTATGACAGAGCTATTTTGGTTGAAACGCAGGATGAAAATTTCAGAGGAGCAGAAGAAGAAGAAGATGAAAAACAGCAGCCAGGCGTTTGTTCCACTCCTATAGTGGATTATTCAGGTTTGAAAAACTTCAAATATGACCAATTGCGCACCTTAGATCATCCAATTGACGGGCCAGAAGTGGAAGAAGGGGAAATTTCTGATGAAGTCCAGGATTTAGAAGAACTTGTTGATATTAATGATAATGTTCCAGAGGGTCAGAGGAAAGAAGGGTCGGTAATCAGAATTTAGAATCTCCTTTTTTCCTGATCACACAAAAATCGGATGGGCTTCCTGAAATAATTTGATTTTCCAGGCCATGTAGGGATGATTTCGGCAATATTGCATCTACGTCAAGTTCTATTCACAAAATTGAAGTTCCCGAGTTTGGAGCTAGTCCACTAGATAGATCAGAAGAGAATTTACTCGTTAAAGCAACCCAAATGAAACGAAAGGTAGTCATACATTGATTATGTATCTACTTGAATGTTTTTTAGGTACAGCTTCTTCTGATTTTCTTGTTTTTCTCATGTTACTGCTTCGACCCCTATATTTGATTATTATACTTGTGCGGTTATCTAAACAAGGTTGCATGATACAGGTTGTGGAAGCTAAGGAGAAGAAGAATAAGAAGAATAGTACTTTGACTGAGGAGAGAAAGGCTAAAAAGAAGGTTTGTATTCTATTCCCTGCTTAAATGCTGTATTTGAAGTAAATGAGCAGAGCTCAAATGGAAAAGCGTAACTTTTGGTACAATTCTGCTTGGTTTTTCAGATTGCAAAGAAAAGGAAAAGAGCACAGAAGAACCGAGAACAAGGTGTTAAGAAATTGAAGTTACATGCTGTTGTGAAGCCAAAAGAAGTAAAATATTGCAACTTTTACAGGATGGGAAGGTGTCAGCAGGTTTTGCTCTGTTATTGTATTTCCTATTTTACATAGATGGCTTCCAAATGATTTTTTTTCTTTTCTTCTTTAAATGGGAATTCTCTCGCTGCTAACTACAAGGTAACATGGACATGCCTTAAAGAATCCATAAATAACTATAAATTGTTTTCTTGAGCACATCATGCTTAGGATATGTTGGTTAGTTTAGTCAGCAAGTGTGCATTATGATTTTACCAATGCAAAGGGGTCTGTTCTAAACAGCCTGCACCTTGTGCATGTGTAGGTTTGGTATCTAACAAGATGCCTATGTGGCATATTTATAAATTTGTTTAGACTAATATATTTTGTGGTAAGCTTCCACTAGGCTAGGTCTCTTGGTAATTGTGGAAGGGATTAGAGAATTGTGATGATACAAGGAGGATTGTATGTTCAAATAAGACAGCGAAGTTGGATTTGCTTGGCGAAGCAAAAGAAAAAGAAGATTGGGTGCTATTTTTGATAAGTTGTCCGGATTTTGGTGGTAGGTGTTAGGAGTCGGGAGTCAGTTGTGGTGCTAGAGGCACTGGAGGAGGATGAGTAGGAATAAACTGTGAAAACTGTTCTACTTCTGTGTTGATTTAATTCCTTGCTGTTGTTAGGATCCTCTTAATGTGAACAAATGAAAAAAAATGTGACCTAGGCTTCGGTTTTTGTCTCCAGTTTTTTTATTGAGGATCAACTTATTTTAAAATATTATATAAACTAAAAAGTTTAACCATGAGTTTATGTTATATTATTGCCTCATAATCATAGTGACAAATTTTTACCATTTTCCATGTATTGAAATTTTGTTCGGGCATTCCGAATGAACTCAAATATGAATAGGAAACTTGCATTTGGTATGACCACAAAGCATTTAACTTTAAGCAAAGCAAATAATCCACTTTCAAAGAAATGATTTTTGAATGTTCGTAAAAGCTAAGAAACTTTATATTAAATTGACAAAAGCAAAACATGCAAGTCTGAATCTATGCTCATGTTCTAGATCCTAGACTATCTTTAATGTTTTTATTAGACAGGACGATTAAGTACTTTCACTTGCATTGTTATAACAGAAGTGCACATGCTACCACTTTGGGAGCACTAAAAGATCAAATAGAAGACTTATGAAAAGCAAAACTAGCATCTACTCTTTAGTCATACGATGTTGCCATAAAGGATTGGTCTAGGGGATGTAGCTAGTTCCAACTCTTTCAAGTCATTTGGTTTTAGAATACATAGGTATAAGATTATAAATATATTATTTAATTGTAATTACCTAGCTACCCTCATTCATATAACTCGAACAATTATTTTTCCTTATATCAATTCCTTCATATCTACAGAACCAAAGCGGATAATCAAATCTTTTCAAATGACTAAAATCACCTCACCCAAAGCTTTGAAGACATCAATGATTGCACAAGCCAATTTAGCGCAAACATTATCTGAACATGAGGATATTAATCATTTTGGTAAGTGTGTTAGTAGGATTATAATTTGTGCAGATTTTTTTAATTTAAGCTTTATCATCTGCAACCTTATCTCTGATTGAACATCATTACGTTTAGTTTTCTCATTAGACATCTAGTCTTTGATTAAGTGAATAATACTTTGACTATTACATAGAATCATTGAGTACTGAGGTGCAAAATAACTTTTCAACTATGTTTCTAAATTAATTAGCCTTTTTAATAATTTAGAAAGTGCCATATATTTGTTCTTTATTGTAAAGATGGAAAAGTTGTCTTTTAGTTATTGGCACACTTAGAGATTGAAAACATATTTAGTTTGTAACCTCCTCCTATCAAGTTTACTAGTATAATTAGAATGAAAAAATCTCCAACATTGCTACTACTCTATATTTGTCATACATCAACTCAAACTCCGCAATACCTCTAAATATACTACAAAACCTATTTTACTATTATTAGTTTTTTTTTAATTCCCTTATTTCAAAATTGTTTTAGTAAAACCAAGATGTTCTATGTTTACTATTATGTTGACATTAGCTTTTATCTTATATCTATATAACTCTGGTTGTAATCAACATATAAAAGTTGTCATTCAAACGATTTTTTTGTAAGCCACTTATGGTGCACACATTTATCAGATGCGCTTCTCCTAAACTAATTACTTAAAATTAAACTATCAAACTTCTTGTACTACTTCAAGTAAGATTGTGCCTATGGATACAACTATGCTTGACTATAAATTAGAATATCTTTATGGAATCC
>JXCR01148968.1:28846-68875 GCA_002079205.1 Phalaenopsis hybrid cultivar
ATGGAGAAAAAGGATTCATGTAGCCGACCCCACGTAGTGGGATAAAGGTTTTTATTGTTGTTGGTTGTGGTGGTGTCAGTTCCTTCAGTCTAGACAAAATAGGCCATTATGTCAGGTAATCATATGACTATCATGCTCAACCACAAATCTAACATATTTTTTTTACTTTTTGATGCTTTCCCAAATCCACAATAGCTTTTTGCTGAAATATTGTCTCTTTGAACTTCACATTCCCACTATTGAGGAATCCATGTGAATTGACAGAAATGTACCAAGGTCTTTATTTCTTCACTCCATCTGAATATCCATAAAGTATGGCATTGTAACTTTAGGGTCTAGTTTATCCTCGTTGAAATAAGTTAAGCAGGACAACTAATGACCTTTCAAAGTCAATCATTTGTAGGATGGCTTGACCATATCCCTTAAAAGATGTCCACTTAATAAGTGCATCTTGGCAGTAGCTCATCAAATAGCATGCAATATTAAAAAGGCTTTGCCAAACCTTTCTTGCTAAAACTGGCGTCACATATGTTTGGCCTTTCCAAGAGTTGTCTGTCCCTATTTATGTCATTTCATTTTGCTAAGGTGCACCCATCACAATCTTCTAGTTATATCTTTTTTCTAACAAAAATTATTTAAAATTCAAAAAGCAAAATTTAAATTATTGTCACTTTAGCATCATGATTTTCGTTAATATTTTTTTTATTAACATGTGGCTTCCACTTCTTGAATGCTCAAAAACATCTCTTTTACTTAAGGGTTAGAAGTTATTGCTTCCTCTAAAAGATATTCTTTGAAGGTAAGCATGTTTCTAGATTCATCTTTGGTCTATAACTTAGAATCTAGTGTTATTAAAAATAAATTTCTAGGCGCTTTTGTGGTATGAAGCAAAGGGAGGTGATGGCTATGTGCCATAAATTAGCATATGCAACGATACCTAAACACAAACATTTGATTCTTCTCACTATTTCTTAATAATTAAATTGCTTATCATTATGTTTTAGTAATTGAATTGGTACTCATTGGATTTTCATTCTCTTGATAAATCTATTGGCTATTTGATCGTTCTTCTTGTTACACTACCTTGCATGTTATTTTTTTCTTTCTTACAAGCTCTTGTCACTTGGACGATTAACTTAACGTTCATGAACTCCTCAATCTTGCTTCTCATTGCATCATATTCTCATTTTTTTTGCTTCGCATTGTCTCTACCAACTATTTGCTCAAATTTCCTTTGTTTTGGAACATTGCGCACATGCCACACAATTCTTGTTTTCTTTCTTGCAAGCTCTTTTCACTTGGACGATTAACTTCACGCTCATGAACTCCTCAATCTTGCTTCTCATTCCATCATATTCTCATTTTTTTTTGCTTCGCATTGTCTCTACCAACTATTTGCTCAAGTTTACTAATATTCCCAATTTTTATGACTTTGATTTCCTTTGTTTTGGAACATTGCGCACATGCCACACAATTCTTGGATATTTACATATCTAACACCTAAATTAATTTTTGACATTATATAGAATATACCACTATTGCTAATTTTTAAAAAGTGAAATATATCTTTTCATGTATAGATTCTTAACACCAAAATATCTTATATATAAATATGTTGTTTAGTGTTAGGTATGCAAATACATAAAAATTGTGTGGTATGTAAATTTTTATTTTTTTATTTTTATTTTAGCTTTAGATAGTTGAAATTGTGTGTGTTTTGACATATCAATGTATTGTTGAAAATTATGACCTAAAGTTATCTATCTAGTTCATAAAAGCATGGCTTCACTTTGCATTCTTTGGATTGATGAAAAAAGAAATTCTTGCATGTCACAGTTTTCTTAACACTTTGAAATATCGATATAAGCTACTATTTAACTCAATAGGAAGCTTTAATCTATAATGCTTACAACTCTCTAAAGCTCCAATATTTGACAACAAAGCAAACATCTTCTGCTCAACTCCAGTCTTCGCTCGGATTCATGCTCAATCTATGTACTTTATAATCTAATAAATTTTTTTAAGGGAGAAATTGATATCTCATTTGTCATTATGGTTGTTTATAGAAAATAGTGATTATTAATTTTTTTCCCTCATCAAAATGAATGAACTTTTGAAAATTTATTGAACTTTTACATCAACATTGAAGTTGCATCAATCGGAGTTCAATTTCACCAAAGACAAAGTTGTTCTTAAGAACTTAGCACATATCTAAGCTTTTTATGTGTCTCCAAATCTCCAAACTATTTCTTAATATGAACTGTCCATTTCCCAATAATTTTTCAGATTATGTCATTGCCTACAAGGATATTTATACCATTGATAAAACTATAAGAATAAAATTAATTCATATGAGAGAATTCAGTCATCAATAGAAGAGACAAATAAATCTATAACTATCAGAAATAAATCATACCTAATGTTTGCTCTTATTCGTTTGTGTTGACCCTCACATCACTTCACAAGATGAGTTGACCATATGTGATTAGAGTAACGAACGATGAATGCAAATTACATTACTAATCATGAAATGCCTTGATGTCCGCCAAAATTGAACTCAAATAATGCTCATTTGTAAATTGATTTCTTTGTTGCATTTAGGGCATCAAAATTACCTAAAGATGGATCTTCATGATCAAAAGAATACACAAATGGCAGATTGCCGGTGCAATGCATGTGATTCAGACCCAAACCCCTTTGAGTGTTGGCGACGTTGCAGAAATGACTACCGATGATAAAACAAATGACACGAGGCCATTATGAATATCAAAATTACCTAAGGAAATGTCTTCTACAATAAAAAAAGAGCATGCATGGTGAAATCAATGGATCATCAGCATGACATGTGCAATTTAGACCAAACTCATCTCGACAACTGTTGAAATCACTCAAATGACTCCCGATTGCAAACCAAAGGGTAGGAGCACGTTCGAAATATCA
Organism: Phalaenopsis hybrid cultivar; assembly: GCA_002079205.1. NCBI lineage: Eukaryota > Viridiplantae > Streptophyta > Magnoliopsida > Asparagales > Orchidaceae > Phalaenopsis > Phalaenopsis hybrid cultivar. Next base: position 31,787 of record JXCR01148968.1, read on the forward strand.
AAATTTCCCAAGGATTGGTCTTTTGCGATCAAAATGATAAAGCTAATGAAAGTGACAAGCCACCTACATGACGTGTAATTCAGATTTAAATATTCTCAATCTTCGACGAAGTTATTCAAACGACTTCCAATTGTAAAGCGAACTGTGCTAGTGCGGTCTTAACGTCAAATTTTCATAGGAAATGATACCGATATTGCTTGGTTTTTATAAAAGAAACTGACATGCAAATCAATACTTGAAGTAAAATAAATTACAATTAAAAAAGGTGCTCTCGATTCTTTCTGTTGAACCACCGCTAACTGGATAATGCCCCATACCCTTATAGCCTTTTTCGTCCAATCAGAATAATAAAATTAAAGAAAAATATTTTGGTAAGTCTTACATAGGATCTCAATTTGGCGATCCCAATCTCATCCCGTGACTCCCCAAGGTGACCGACTGTCACGACGCTTGGAATTTATCCAAGATGGGAACATACGATCGGGTGGTAGAAATTAAAATTTTCTTCATTTATTTTTTATAATTAACATCTAATTATCCATAAAAAAATGAAAGAGACACTTTATAATGTAAATTGAAATAATAAAGTTAAATTTACTTCATTTCTGGTTGTTTTGTTTCTTTTATTAATATTTTCTCTTCATTATTCTTTATGAAGTCAAATAATTAAATAGAAAATATTAGTTTAAATAATAATAAGCTAACTACAACCAATGAATGTGAATTACAATGAAGAAAAAGACGATATGCATGCAATTAAACTGTATATAAAATAACATAAGAATATGTGATGGTTTATGCTATTGCATATGGTCATTCAAGCTTATTCTCAATATTAACTATATCTTACTGCATTGTATACTTATCATTATCTTTTTAATATATATGCAACTATCACGGGAGTATCGTCTAAAACATACCAATTAAGACACATCAATATCAATATTATTTTTCATTTACGTGTACAAATATTTTGGTGTTTCCCTGCTAGTACCATAAATGGGTGAACTTCATCATAGTTATTCATGCATATGCAAGCGATCAAAATAGTCAATCTCATTCTTACTTTTTTCATTGCATTCATTACATAATATAATATGTTGAATTATACATTTGATGGACATATACTCAGTGATATATGATTTAATATGATCAAATAAACTTAAAGAACAAATATACCATTTTGATTTTAATCTTGTCGTATAAAACCTATTTAAACAATAAAAAAGTATATTTGATTAAGAAAAAATTATACTACTATAATTTAAAAGTACAAGTACTCACCTCAAAATTGTATGTTTTGTCTTAAATCTTCAAACACGCTTAATCTTTGTCTATAGTAGTTAGCAACCTATAATATCATAAAATTAAATTTTTAAGCATATTATTAAATATGTTTAATTAATATTTAATTAGTTATGTTATTTGAATTATTGATTAGAAACTTTTATTCTTGGCATTCATGTTACTTTAACTTCGCTATCAAAACTATAACTTAATCCAAATCAACAATTCGTATTAATTTTATTCAATATCTAAGTCCACTCTAATTTAAATAAGTAAATAAAAACTTTATTTTCATATTTCAAATAAATCTTTCATACTATTATTATTATTATTACATGTCTATTAACCATATAATTTATATTATTAAAATATAAAACTTATAATTCTTACCTCTTTCAAATGCTCGAGTCGATTTCCTTTATCCTCCCCGCTACACTAATTAAGGCACGATGTCACAGACAAATAGTCCCACATTGGCTAGGTGTAGGGCCGAAAAGCAGTATTTAAGTCCTGAGCTACCCACCACCCATAAGAACTCTTTTGGAAGGTGACAAGTGGTATCAAAGCAGATTACTGACTGCCAGGTGTGTGGACGCTCCATAGTCCAGTGGGACCCTCGGTGGAGCCGATCCATGACGAGGGGGTCACGTGATTGGGTGGAGGAGAATGTCACAGACAAATAGTCCCACATTGGCTAGGTGTAGGGCCGAAAAACAGTATTTAAGTCCTGGGCTACCCACCACCTATAAGAGCTCTTTTGGAAGGTGACAACGAGCTCTTCTTACTCTTTCTTCTACTTGAACTTGCAATTCAAAACACCACACCCGCAAATCAAAACACTGCAGCCAGTCTTTCTCAAGCTAGGGCTCAGATTTCCTTTGATCCCGCACAAAACCGCACAACTATCTCAACACGTGAGGTTCTCTTCTCCTTCCTTCACACACAAAACAAAGTGGCTCCTCCTTCCTTCTTATAGGATAGAAATTCCTCCATTTTTTCTTCTTCTTATGCTCGAAGGTAAGGTTCTTGCGATGCATCCTCCAACACAAATAAGGGTTTCGAGAAAATCTAGGAACAGTGATAGGATAAGCCTACCAGACAATACTATAGGCCTGACGAATACTTGTTCTACCAGAGTAAGTTGTGCATTCTTAGATGTTCGCTATTATTCAGAAAAGCCATGGTGGAGGACTCATGAGATATTTTAGCAGAGAAAAGACTCTAACACTCGTGAGAGAACACTTCTTTTGTTCCAGATTACTTAGAGATGTGGAGCAACACATCAGATAATGCAAGATTTGTCATATAACATAAATCAGAGGACATAATGCAGGGTTATACACCTCTTTACCAGTACCAGAGGCACTGTGGGTGGGCGTTAGCATGAATTTGTGGTGTGTTTTTCAAGAACACAATAGAACAATGATTTAGTCATGGTCATGGTTGATCAATTCTCGAAGATGGTGCATTTAGTACACTGCAACCTTACATTGGACACATCACATGTTGCCGACTTGTATTTCAGGGAGATTGCGAGATTGCACGGGATACCCATGACCATCACTTTAGACCAGGATGTCAAGTTTCTGAGTCATTTCTGAAAGACTTTGTGGGGAAACTTGGCACTAAGCTTCAATTCAGTTCAGCAACGCATCTTTGGATGGAAGGTCGAACTGAGGTTGTAAACAGAGCATTGGAAATTTGCTTAGATGTTTTGTGGGAAAAAATATCAGTAGTAGGATTTTATTTTAGCTTAAGTCGATTATGTGTAGGACCGCACCCCATTTGAGATCGTGTACCGGTGCAACATGCTCACCCAACTCGAATTAGTATGCTTCTGTCGACATCAGTGATTAGTTAGAATGCTGAGGAATGGGTGCACGAGATTCAGAAATTTCACGAGGAAGTTTGAAAAGATATCACTAAGCAGAATCATAAATACCAAGTATAGGCGAACAAAACAAGGAAAAATGTTACCTTTAAGGAAGAAGATCTAGTATGGATCCGGTTTGAAGAAAGAGAAATTCTGAGTAGGAGCAATTCGAAAACTGAAGCCCAAAGTAGACGATTCTTTTATAATACTTTAAAAGCTGAATGATAATGCCTACAAGATTGACCTGCTAGGGGACTACAATGTTTCTACCACATTCAATGTCGCGGACTTGACACCATATTAAGAAGCTTCATAAGCCTTCAACCCGAGAGACTGATGTGGGGCTTAACTTGCAGCAGGAGTCTCGGTCCAGCAAGAAGTTGGACCAGTTGACAGTTTGAAGGGGCGAGAACTACCACCTGCTTTTCCCATATCTTATTTCATTTTCGCACTACATATATGTTGTTTGTGTATTTTAGAGTTCATTTTTACTCTTTCTGATTTCAAAGTTCCCACCGTCAGGCGTCTCCTCCCTGTTAGAGCTGTATCCGAGGATAGGTGTTGCTCTTGCTGTATTCTACTCTGAAGTGGTGGTTATCTCGGCAATCCCTCGTCGTATTCCTTTGTCCCTACTGCCGGCAAGCCCTTCCAACGCCTTCTCTGTTGCTGCGAAGCCTATCTTGCGCCTTCCCTGCTGTTGCCAAGCCCTTGAAGCACCTAAGCTGCTGCCACCAAGCTCCCTGCGCCTACCCGATGTCGCCAATAATCCTTCCCTTGTGTCTGATTCACTGCCGCAAGCCCTCCTGCACATCCCCTAAGTTCAGCCGACCTGATCAGGCTTTTTCTTTGCGGCCGCCACCCTCTCTGCACCTAGCACACTACCGCCGAATCCTTCCAATTGCTGGTGCTGCCGCATCCTTCCCCGCCCTCTACTTCCTGGCTGTCATAGCCTCTCAAACCACCCCCACGTTGATTGTCCTGTCGGAATTCATTATGCCCTCGCTCTAAGGTCTCATTTGTATTCATGTCATTTATTTCCAGTTTTATGAACCTTTATTGTGCTTCTTCCTGAATTCCAGCAATAATAATCATATTTGCTTTTTTTTTGGGTTACTTCGGTATCAAACTGTTTACCTTGAAAATCATGAATCTCAAAATTTATCTCAACCTTGAATGTTGCCGGCATGCAACCCTTGAAAAGTCAAAATGTCCTAAGCAATTAATGAAGTCTTCTCAGAAGGATCTCAGCTTAGGCAACTCTTGATTCTCCTCCGGAAACTATTGGCTCAAATATTGTTCTAACCACATCATAAATGCTTATGACCACAGTGATTGTTTGTCATCCCACTACACCTGTTGTTAGTAATAAAACACGAACTGGCAGATATCGATCATTAACTATGAGTTTTGTTGTTTTTTTCTGGTTGTCTCCTCATTTAGTGCCAGTGCCCATTCTAGCCAATAGAAGCAACTCAAATCTATCATTAGCATCACAGATGACCTACAGCTGTAGGAATCATTATGACTAAAGACTTGAACTCTTGACAAAAGGCATCATTACTGAAGATGATGGTAGATTCACATGTCTATGAATGCTGATTTATCTATTAAGAAAAGAACTTCTAGCAATTGAGATAGACATTTTGAGATCTAGCTGTTGCAGGCTGTTTAGCAAGTTTGGTTTGATTGATAACTAGTATCTGTTAATCCTCTAAATTTCATTGCATGAAAGTTTATTGTACATCATATTTATTACATTAAGTGCCCTGAACTTGTCAGTCTGCATAATCTGGTTCTGTGAAATGACTCCCAGAAAATTGGATTGGGAACCTTGCATGGGGATCGTAAATTCTCTAGGAAACAAGTTGTTATTATAAATCACTACTGAAACATCATATTTTCTCTTGATTGATATATAGCACAAAAGGCGCAGATGAAAAAACTATCTTAAGACCTCGAATAACAAAACAATAAGAAAAGTACAATAAATTTCATTTATCAGTGAACCAATTTAAAAGCCAATCTTAAAGAGCATGGAATAGCAAAGCAATTTGCATATGGAAATTCCTAGTTAGCTGAAAGACAATGAACTGAACCATCTGGAATTTGAGCAGGTTACCAACTAAACCACCTTAGTGTTATGCTAAATTTTAAACTGACTTTGCGCTAAGGTATTAAATTAATAGAGAATGCATCTCGTTTCATAGGCATATTTAAAATATTAAAAGTTTTAAATAAAATGAAACTACTTCAAATATAATTGATCATGACTTTTTTCATTTAAGTTTACTTTGGAGTGTGAACACACAAGTCCCCATCAATATGGTACGTGATGTTCATACCCGGAGCTATAACAAAAGTAAGGTCAACATGAACTAATTCAACAAAGAGTTGAAGTTGGAGTAGTGAGGTTACTGTCTTTATACGCATAACATTCCTTGGTTTTTCATGGGTTTTTTTATTTGTGTTGAAATTTTCCTATGTATTTAAGTCAAAACTCTTAGGTAGGATGGTAAAAGACATGGTTTTCCCTTTCTTATTAGATGCCCATTTTGTAATTTACTTTTTGTGCATTAATTTGATGATGAAACATTTTCTCTTTGCAGGGAGATTTATGCAAATTTTCTCATGATCTTACTCCTTTGACAAAATCCATGGTAAGCATTTTGTTACTGTTTCCTTTAGACTTATAGATTTATGGTATGCTGCCAACGTTGTAGTAAATTTTGAAAATGATTCTTGCATTGCTTAGGAGTATTAATACCTTTTACATTCTAGATAGTTTCTTTTTGTTTCAGTTGCTAACTGTTGTCAATTTAAGTGAGACTAAGTACGTCTCTGCTGTAGTAATTATCTAGTTCATTATTAGTAATATATACAGTCAGAAGCTGTGCTTTCATTAGCATCTATTGTAAATATGATGCTTTGAAATTCGTAATTTTATGGTTATTGTGAATTGTCATTGGTCTGATGTATGTTGTCAACGTTGTAGGAACTTTTGAAAATGATTCTTGCATTGCTTAGGAGCATTAATGCCTTTTAAATTCTAGATATTTTCTTTTTGTTTCAATTACTAAGTGTTGTTAATTTAAGTGATGCTTAGTAGTTCTCTGTTGCAGTAATTATCTTGTTCGTTATTAGTAATATATAGTCAGAAGCAGTGCTCTCAGTAGCATCTATTGTAATAAAAGCTATGTTTGCATTCACTTAATTTTGTTCTAGCAGCAGTTCTGAACTGTTTTTGATTCCACTATGCTTCTTTGTTAAAATTTTCTTAAAAGTTTTTCTTGTTCACTACGGCCTATAAATGTTGTTCTTGCTTCCATGGAGTTTGTTAATTTTACGTGAGGGTGCTTCTGACATAATTTCTAAATGGGAACATGCTTACTATTTTCTCACTGCCTTGTATTTGTTCTAGCAGCAGTTCTGACCTTCTTTGGATTTCAATATGTTTCTTTGTTAAATTTTTCTTAGAAGTTCTTGTTTTTCTCTGAGACCAATACATTTAGTTCTTGTGTCCATAAAGGTCGTCGCCTTTAGGGGACGTGTTTCTGAATATTGTCTAAATAAGTACATGATTACTATTTTTTCATTGTCTTGCATTTACAAGTGCAAACCAGAATGCAGCTTTTATCTTGTTTGGGTTTTTAATGGGGCAAGACTGCAGGCCATACTAGCTTGCCTGCCGACAGCATGGTCTAATGACACTACTACAATGTAAAATTGGCATTTTTTTTTCAATCAACAAGAAATAACGATTGTAGGAGAGAATTTTTGGGGAGGAGAGAGAAGGAGAGACGAGAGGTATGATGATGTCTATGGCTTGGACGTTAATTTGTGGGTTTCTTGTGCTTGAGAGGTTTCTAAAAGGTGTTAGTAATGGTATACAAGCATTGTAGAAGTTCAAGAGAAGCGGATTTTGGTTTTCATACAATGGGAGTTAAGCCAAGCAAGAAAATGTGCCAAATCTGAGAAGCCTTATTCGTGGTTTATGAATTTGATATAGGGAAATTGCAAGACTCTAGGCCTTGAGGTCACTTTGAATAGTTAGGAAACTGAGTTTAGAATTGTTCTGAGGCATTTTATGTATATATTTTTTTTCATTGATTTTAGGATAGCTTTATGAGGTATTGATCAAGGACTAGGTCTTATGGCAGAACGCTTTGGCTGAGAGCCTTAGAATGGGACTGAGATTTTATTGGAGTAGGTTATGGATAAGATTAAGGCATGAAAATACTACTGAATGTTGATGGAATGTTTCTAGTTTAGTTTTGGAGTTTTTTCCAAAATTTCAAGGGGTTTTGTTAGCCAAATGAGTTCAAGAACGAAATTAGGTTCTATACATGTAAAGTTTGCCAATAGCCCCTTCAGGGTTTTCGATGACTTTTTGTTAAAAATTGATGTGTAAAAATTGTGTGAATTGGTAAAGGTAGGATTTTTTTTTTAAGCAAAGGATTATTAGTTTTAATGTAAAATACTTGAGATTACACTCATCTAAGTGATAATTTTAAAAGATCACTAAATCTCTGCAAAGATGAGACCGACTACCAATCCTGCTCTTGCTTGAGAGAGCACTCATGTATGTGTTCGTAAAGTCTTTGCACGAACACATAAGAACTTTTGGTCAAAACACTTAAAATCAAAAACTATTCATAAAGTCTTACATTAGTTTTAAATTTCAAAGGCTAGAGTAAGGGAGGGAGATAGGGTCAGCCCATACAAGCATAAGGAGAAGTGGCAAATGGTTATAACTTTCATTTGTGTAATTACAAGTTCTCTCTCTTGTTTCATAGTCTAGCTAGCATATACCTTTAACAATTAGAAATAAAGAACCATTTTCAAGGATATTTGTAGCACCATTCTTCCAATCTTGTCTTGTGATGCTACTCCTTTAGTTGGTCCAATAAGCCAACTATGATGCCCTTGTTGGGGCTAATTCGTATTTTGTCTAGTTCAACTCCAATAATTCTTTTTATAGGCATTTTGATTTCTCCTTTGTTTTAACTAATTCAAGCTTTCAAGTTTAGGCTAGTTCATTAATATCTTTTATGATGCTTCGTTTAGATTTCTCGAGGGAGTCGAATAGAGGGAGAGGAAGTGAGTTGGTCGGAAAAGGAAAGGGTGTTTTTTGTTCTATAAATCATCGCAGTCAGAGGTGAGATCGACTTACCTTTAGAGCTAAACAGCTCTGGTACAAAAGAGAGGAGGACACTACAGTTTGTGTAGGTGGTGTTGTTGAGCATGTTATGACAACGATGCTATGCTCGTGTGCAGAGAAAGTGGAAGCGAAAGGAATAAGAAGAATGAAGTTATTGCAGTTTTCCCTGCCGTGTGAAGACTATTGCCTCGACTGAGCCCATGCAGAGGAAGGGAAGCTCTATGCTTGTGTACAGGCGCATGACCGTGCCCTAGCCGAACATAAAAGAGGAGAAGTGGAAGAAAAGAGGAGATTAGGGATGGCTTATAGTAGAAGTGGGAGGAAGAATGAGTCGAGTGTCTTTGTGTGCAAAGAAGAAGAAGCAACATCACGTGCCCAGAGGAGGGAGACGGGTTAGCGTGGATTATGACTCTCGAATGAGGTTTAAATGTAAGTTTTAATAATTTTAATTAATTAATTTAATAAGAATACACACACAAACACTGTAATGTTAATATAAACTTTTATTAAATTTGGACTTAGTTTAGAATTTCAGATTGGAGGGAAATAGAAAGACGCAAACTGTGCTAGCTAGAGGAGCAAGATTGGGAAAGTTTGGGTTTATTTTATCATTTAATTAATGAATTTAAATAGCAAAATAAAGTTAATTAAGATTTCATAAAATAAAATATTAGAAATATTTAAATAATGTAAAGTTATTAATTTATTAAAATAACATTAATAAATTAAATTTTATATATGTTAATATCATGTTTATTATAGGCATCAGTCTTAGAAGAATCGATATCAAGGAAAAATTCAAGAACAAATAAATCGTTTTCGATTTGAGGACTCATGTTTGCATGTTATAGTATTATTTTACTTCTTCTAGAGCAAATACATTTACCAGGACTATCACTAGTTATATTGAAATTGTTGCAAACTTAAGAATTTAGCTTCTATTGAATTTTTGTTCTTACTATAGGGATGATATGTATACTCAATATTATTTAAATTATCATAAATATTGAATATTATATTGATTGCTATTCAAATGAGAATGAAATAATTACTAATAGATAATGATTTTCGTATTATTTTTGTATGTATTTATGGTACTCGTAGGAGAACATTAAAGTACTCGTGCACCAAAATGGAAAAAATTATTGTTATTGAAGTTTTTTAACTGTGCAGTTGTTAGACGATGTTCCTGTAACGGTTGTACATATGTAACATGATAATGATATATTATTGATATAGTAAAATAACTTTTTTATTACGAAATATTGTGAGTTATCATATTCATAAAATATCAAATGTTTTATATTGATTTATTTAAAAGTTTGACTAACATACATATTGTTTTCTTTTTCATTGTAATTACCATAATTTAGAAGTATTAGTATTAATTGATTTTAGTTAACTCATAGTTATTCTAAACTTTTTTCAGGTGTAATTAATTTATTAAGTGATAACTTTTTTCATTTTATAGATTGGTTGACTTAGGCATGTTGATTTTGAGGATTAAGATAATATTCTATTGCATGTGAATGCTATTGAAGCTGAAGCTCCCACGTTTCATCAATTTTTTTTTTTAAATTCACTCATAAATAGGCTCCTCTCTTCCAAAGTTTTTATGCCTCAATCTCTTTTTCCTAATCTGTTGTGTGATAACTGAAATTTATATTAGGCTTTTTTTTTCCTTAATCAACTATTTTAAAATATGAACCAAGAGTTTAGTTATTGCTATATTATGAGTCACACGTAATCAAAACCTATCATTCAAAACAGTTTTTTGAATTCTTTGCCTTAGTATTTTTTGTATGTTCACAATTTAACTATTGTGTAACTCTAAAGAAAATAATAATAATAATAAAAAAAAAACTATTGTGTTGAGGCGAGTGCATGTGGGTGAGATGGGAGGAACTGAGTGTTTACTAGCTAGGATGTTTATTTGGAAAGTTTATAGTTTATTTTATAAACTTAATTTTTGAGTTTTATGCCTCAATCTAAGTGAATGACGTGCGCATTATCCATGGTGCGCATTTTTCATGTTGAGGCATACTTATGATTGCCACCATGAAGCATACATCTCATTCCAAAATTTATAAAAAATATTATGTTACTCGCATCATATGCTAAAATTTTGAGCAATTATTATGAAGTGTTTAATATATTCTGATAATTTTAATTTATCATATTGTTAAGATGACATTATTATCAAAATTTTGTTTTAAAAATAGTTAAATAACACATAATCTCCGAACACTTGTAATTTCTTGGCTTTACGATTTGAGCTGTGTTGTGACTTACTTTCCCTCACGGTAGGTTGACAGACTGAAGGAATTTGTACCTTAAGCTAATTCATAAATAACAGTAATTGTAGATATAGTAGCAAGAAAAAATGGATGCTTTAACAGAATTCATGAGCTGTAATTTATTACATATTCTTAGTTCATTATTGAAAAATACTAACCGAGTGTAAAATTAAAGTGAAATGAATCCTTTCAGTTGTTAGAAAAAAGTTATGATGTATGGTATGAGAGCAGTCATGATGAGATAGGTTTGAACAAATACATGATTGCATTGACATGCAGCACAAATTGTTATGAAGACTCTTGTCCTAGGAACATGTAGGATTATACACTAATCATGATGTCGGTGTAGATGGAGTTCTACGAACCTTTGCGTCCAATGAATCTTTGCTATCCCTTTAATGGATATAGAGAGGGAATTGGGGGAAGATGTGGCATGTAAGACCTAAAGCATTTTTAAGTCTTTAAGAAGTCTTTTATGTATGGGCAGTCCCTCCATTTGTGGAATGTGTTTATTCTCCATGGATCTATTATAAACCAGCGGTTTCGGTGTCGGTTCCCACTTGATCAGATTTTTCAGGTCAATTTATTTATCCATTATGTGAGGTCAATGAGTTTTTATGTATTTAGACATGATATTGAATTTTTCAAGGGTTGCTTAAACCTATTTTGTCTCGCGCTGAGTTGTGTGTTCTTGTCGAGTAAAGTAAATGAAATTGATAAAATCACTGTTAAATCTACCTTTCGAAGTGCTGTGATGATTGAATTAGTTTAGTAAAGTCACTGTGAGAATAATTAAATTTTTAACAAAGACATGCTTATTAATTAATAAATGGGATCAGCTAAATTATTTCAAAAATTATATTGTTTATAAAATTAATAATGTAATAATTAGGAATTTTGCATTAATGAAATAAGTTAATTAAAATACTGATTAGTCAAGTATTCAATTAATTATTTTGTAATAATAGACTATTCTTTGATAAAGAAACTTTATGAAGTCCATCCGTGAAAAGGATACCCTGAAGAGAACATGTGCAGACTGCATGTGGTGTGCAATAGAGGTGGCCTTCAGGTGTAAATTGGAAAAGGAAAATAGTTTTTTTTCAATGATGCTATGTATACCCAAGGCCATTTTTACATGCAGAAATTTTAAAATTGTTTTTAATAAAATTTTGTTACATGAAACTATGCTTGATTTGATAACTCCTATATTTTAGGTTTATTACAGCTTAACGTTTCTATAAAATAATTTCCTTATCCTTCGACAAATGCAGTAGAACCAATTCTGCTGTCTTGAAAAGCATAAACAGGTGTTACAAAGTTGCTTCCCTTGTTCAAAGCATAAGTAGATATCGAAAAGCATCACCAAATTGGTCTTTGGTTTATCTTGTCGTTCTTGGCCACTGACTCCACTCACTGCTTTTTACACCAACAGCAAATCAACAAATATGATAGTAGTGGGCCTTTTGAAAATGCTTTGCTGTGTACGTCGTTTTGGTGCCACAGCCGTTATGAAAATAGTAAACCTTGCTTGCTCTTTTTGCTTCACAATTTCTGTATTTGAAGTTACATACTGAAAGACAACGACCGACAGAAAACACTCATAAAATAATTTTATGTCTATTTCCTTTCCATATTGTCCCTCTCTATACAACTATATTTTACACTGATAAAAAGATGAATTAAACTGCTGTCTTCTGTGCTTATATTTTTGTTTTTACTGGTCAAATTAATCTGCATGATATTTTGTGTTTGATCGTTCTCAAATATTTTCAATTTCAGCCGTGCAAATACTTTGTTAGTAATTCTTGTTTGAGAGGTGATGACTGCCCATATGATCACGAACTTTCGAAATATCCCTGCCTCAACTATATGTCCTCGGGCAGTTGTAATCGAGGAGATAGATGCAAGTTTTCTCATAAGGTATCTGTTGAAACTATTGCAACTGCCATTTCTGTTAATCTGTTGATGTTCAGGAGCTACATATTTCATATTTCCAGAATTTATCATAGTATTCTGATCAGTTTAATTTGTTGATGCTTCTTCTCAGTTAACAGACAGGAAAATAGATTCACTGTTGACTTTGGAACAACAAAAATTTAAAAACCAGCTTGTTGACTCTCATGCTTCTCCTCTTGGCATAGGTTCGTTTGAAACTAAAACTATAGAAACGGTGCCACTAAGAAATAAGCCATTGGCAGATGCTAATCGAGTGCCAAAAGGTATACGTTTTATTTCATTTGGGACAGTTCAGACAGACCTTACCAACAAAGTTGAGAAAAACCTTCCTGTGAACAAGTCCTGTCACACCAGAGCATACAACAATCACCAGAAGCAAGATGATTTGTTGGCGCGTCAGCACAAAAGTGCCTTGAATTTATTATGGAATTCCTTACCGCCCGAAAATTCTGTGATGTCTGGTGGATTAGTAGCTCATGTTTCTTCAAATGACTTTGCCGTCAAGGATTCAGGGAATGCCACCAAGGGATCGCCTGCAGCTCATCCTGGTGGAACTGCTAATGATAAAGTTTCAGAGGCTGCAAAAATTTTGGAAGAGTTCTTGTTTTGTGGTGCAGACTAGAAGCAACAGGTATAATTTTGATACCCACTCTTTTTCTTTTTGTACTAATTAATTAAGCTTAATTTACAGTCTCAATTTTAGTGAGGAAGGATTTTTTAGCATGTCTATTTATGTAGGCAGTTTACTAAATTTTGTGTCTTGTACAACTTGGGTGTATTGTATGGGTTCGATAGTAGCTGCTTCAGCTTCCCACACAAATTCCTTAATTTTAGACTTCATATGATTCATCGAGAAAAGAACTTACTATCTTCGGAATTTGATGTTACATCTCTGCTCAATACCAATTACATATGTTGATTTTTTACTATTTTTATCTGTAATAAGGAAGCAGTTACAAACTTTGCTTACAAAATAATAGCTTCGTAATGCATCTTTACGGCGCTTTCTCTATCAATTCAACTTTTGATCAATACAGTGCAGTATATAGGTCATACCTCTTCTGATTTTTTTTATTCTCTTTTTTAATTCTCGTGAAGTATTTTTCCTTGCTGCGGCTGACAGTTCCTAAGTAGAAAGCCTATCTTTTTTCTAGTATTTACTAGACAATTATATTTTTTTTTATAGTAAAGATAGTCGCNACATATGTTGATTTTTTACAATTTTTATCTGTAATAAGGAAGCAGTTACAAACTTTGCTTACGAAATAATAGCTTAGTAATGCATCTTTACGGTGCTTTCTCTATCAATTCAACTTTTGATCAATACACTGCAGTATATAGGCCATACCTCTTCTGATTTTTTTTATTCTCTTTTTTTATTCTCGTGAAGTATTTTTCCTTCTGCGGCGGATGAAAATCATTATTTTGGTCAGTTCATAAGTAGAAAGCCTATCTTTTTTCTAGTATTTACTAGACAATTATATTTTTTTTTATAGTAAAGATAGTCGATTGTAATGGCAAATCACAATCATATTGTTAAAAGATTGTGGTAAAAATGATTTTTGTTCTAGTGCTTGAAAATAATATTCCAAAGCTATTGTATGCTCTCTGTTGCTTGTGTGTATAATACCTATCTTATAGGGTATATAATTTTGATCATAGAGATCAGTTTCTAATTGTGTAGCTTCATAATAATTCTGTAAAGATTTTGTATAAATTCCTTAGAATTGAGCCAACAACTGTTATGGTCCGCTCATTTTAGTAAAGGAATCTTCGTTCCAGAACATCACGTGAGATTCTCCTATCTTATGTGTATATTATTAAGAGGAATAATTCATGTAATCTAAATTTTACTATTCTCATTATCAACTGACAGGAGCTGGTATTTTTACAATAAAGTTATAGTCAACCTTCCCCACAAGAGGTTTTTTCTTAACACCAATCATATTAGTGCTAAATAGAAATTGTAAGTCTAATGATTTCTTTGTACTGAACGCTTATGATTTCTAAGAATTAGTTACTTCAATTGTAATTGCTTTTGATTGTTATACGGGTACCAAAAGTACGAATGAGATACATCTTTATTTTCAACCATTTTTTTAGTCCCAATACCAATAAAGAAAAGGGTTATTTATAACAAAATTTGTGTTGTTGATTCCTAGGTGTATTGCTTTTTCCACAATTCCATCTATTTGTACTAAATGAAGTAGCATTGAGCTCTAATACATAGCCTAAAGATGCAAGTTTTGCTCAATAGTAAAATTGATAATTGAGCATCTAAGGCTGCATGAATCGAGGATGCATGACATAAGGAATTGCTCTATCTTTGAACTTCACCTTCACCTAGCGTGGGTTTCTTTCACTAATTTTTTTTTATTACTATGTTATTTTTCTCATAAAACTGATTAAAAAAAAAGAAATAAATGAATTGCACCATCTCTGTAGGAGGCAAATGCTGTTTTTTCTCAAAGTTATTGGAATTAATCACAATAAAATGTTGGCTTCAATTGAAGAGGTCTTATAAAAAAAATTTAATTTATTCGAGATCTAGGCATAATTAGCAATTCATTCTATAAATATTCTCATCATTTTTCGGAGAAAATGATCTTACAAAAAAGGAATTGTAAAGTACATAATAACAAAAAAGAAAAAAAAAACATAATTTTTGGAAAAATGTGGTGTTTTCCTTTTGGACAAAGTTAAAATGAAATTGTTGAATCATTTTAGATTTCATTCCAATTTCATATTATACCGCCATACCATTGACTTTACTATTTCATTTAAGTAACCATATTTTCTATGGATTTTGATAACTTGAGAATTTATTTGGTAAATCCTCCTTCACTTCGAACACAAGTAACAACTCTAGTATACATATCTTTAATGACTTGAATATAAGTCATATCAGTTTTTCTTCTCGAGAACTCTCCAAAGGATATCTCTTGGAACCTTATCGTAAGCTTTTTCTAATCTTTCTTCTCAAGAACTCTCCAAAAGATATCTCTTGGAACCTTATTGTAAGTTTTTTCTAAATTAATAAAAATCAAATGTGGATTCCCCTTATTATCTCTAAAATTTTCCATCAAACCTCTCAATAAATCCAAATTGATTATGAGAAATCTTTGTAATATGTCTTAACTTATGTTCAATTACCCTCTCTCATAATTTTAAAGTATGACACATTAACTTTATTCCTCTATAATTTGCACTCTTGTGCATCCCCTTTATTCTTAAAAATGGGGACCAAAATACTCTTCATCTACTCCTCAGACATTTTTTAGTTTTCCAATAATATTAAAGAGTTTAGTAAGTCAAGAAACTCCCAATTCTCCTAAATATTTCCACACGTCAATTTGGTTATCATAAGGTCTTACAGACTTTCCATAATTGATTTTCTTTTAAGGCTTATCAACTTCTTTTTTACTAATGCGACGGTAAAAATGAAATGTTTTATTATTATTTACGATATTAAGATCACTATGGTTGATCGTATTTTCAGAAACTTCATTAAAAAGTTTATCAGAATAACCTATGTTGAATATTTTTTTCTAGAAAAACTATTTTTTGATTTTCATCTTTAATACATTTTACTTAACTGAAATCCATACTTTTCTTTTCTCTTTGTTTGGCTACTTTATACATATATATTTCACCATCCTTATTATATAATTTATTATAAAGATCATTAAAAGCAGAATTTTTAGCGACACATATTGTTCTTTTACACTCCCTGCAGACTGTTTGATATTTTTTTCAGTTTTCTAAGTTTTTACATTTAAACTAATTTTTATCACATCACCACTTATATTTTATCTTTTCTTACACATTATTATTTCACCACCAACTATTTTTATTTAAAGAAACTTTTTTTATTTGATTCTTCAAGTATATCTTTTGCTACTTGTTTAATATAGTTTATTACTTTATCCCATATAAGATTTGTTTCATCATGAACATCCCAAATTTTGAAATCTTGAATTTTACTCATAAAAATAATTTCATTTGTATCTTTTAGACTCCCCCATCTAATTCTACGATGATGGGCTCTAGTATTCTTTATTTTACAACTATTCATCTTAAAATCTAGATTTAATAAACGATGTTGGGTACTTAAATCCTCACTTGGAATGACCTTACAATATTTACAATCTCGACGATCTCTTCTACTCATAAGAAAATAATCAATTTATGTTTTATTAGATTCATTCTTATAAGCAATAAAATGCTCCTCTCTTTTCTAGAATAGAATATTAGTAATAATAAAATCATCCGCTAAAGAAAAATCTAAAATAACTTTACCTTTTTCATTAGTCACTCCAAAACGGTAGTCATTATGAATATTTCTGAAATCTTCTATCACTCTATCGACATGTTCATTTAAATCTTCAATAAAATTTCTTTCTTGAAGATGTATCATTTGTATTAAACCTTCTAAGTTATACCAAAATTTATCTTTATAACCTATATCTAAACCTACTTGAGGAGCATAAGCACTTATAATATTAAAAGTTATAGTATTAACAATAATCTTAAGGGCTATAATTCTATCCCACTCTATTAGTTTTTCCAACATTATCTTTCAAACTCTTATATATGATTATGCCTACACCATTTCTGGCGCGATTCTTGATAGAATACCAACATTATCTTTCAAACTCTTATCTATAATGGAAATCTTCGACTTGTAGTGAATGAATTATTATTAAGTCCTCTTTCCGGACAACACCTATAAGGGAGACCCGCAAACCTTCAAGGTTATAGTGAACTTCTCAAAAAAAAATATATTTTTTCTTTATGATTAATCCCATTCTTTCCTATCTTCCATCAATCTATTTTCTTTACTTATTTACTAAAGAATTTATGATATTGAAGTTGATCCGGGTCCAATGTTTGGATTTATTACGACATAAATAATAGGTGCCAATGAAACCTATTATATTATATTGCCAAAGCATTTCCCACGATAACGAAAAAGTGTTCTTTTTGGCAACCTAACTTCTTTCTTCTTATATTCTAAATGACAGATATATAGGGGTGTAAACGAACCGAACACGAACGAACAGAGCTTGTGTTCGTGTTCGGTTCGTTTGAAATTTNAAGGATGCTTTCTTATACTTAGAACTCTATTAGAGCCATTTATTACTTGAGCGATATGTATACTTGTGTTATTATTACAGGTTTGGCTGTTTAAAGATTTTAAAAGATAAATATATTTTTACTAAAATTATTTTAATTGGGATTAAATTGCATATTTATTATTAGAGCTGCTGTGTGCCTTTTGTAATATTGAAAAATATTTTTAAAAGCAACACACAACAAACTCCCGCATCAACACCCCCCTCCCCAATAAGGTAGAGGAAATGCACTTGGTTTTATGGACCTATAAATCATGTTGATTTTCTCCATTTGAGTGATTAGATCCATTTTAATGTCTTATTTCTATTCTTTAGTATATTATATTATTCTCCGAGTGACATGTTTGCTGACAGAAATCTTTTGAGTTCTAGGGTGGAATCCAACCCATCAACACAATAAATCTTCCATCAAGATTATGTAGCTCTGTTTGCATTTATTCAATTCTTCTTAAGATTAATCAATGTCTACATACTTTTCTTCTGTTTTAGTTTGTTTTATATTCCTATAACCTAATCATTAATCATCATTGTCATGTTTTCTTTTCTTAGTGTTAGGTGAGGAAGCTGATATTATTCTTTCAAATATCTTCTCTTAAGATGTTTAATTCATATAAACACATATAAGTAGACTAATATCTTAATTGTCAGCATCTCCTTCTATGATTACTTTAATTATTTGGTCATTCTACATTTAAAAAAAAAACACAAATTTTCAAAATAATTTATTTGTAAAGTTTAGCATGTAGAAGACAAACAAAAATGTCATGATCTAAACTTTCATGGGGAAAAATAACATTTTCTTTAGTAGCCTTTAATGCTAAAATTTCTACATGTATTTTTTCATAAAATTTTTACCACGATACTATAGTTCATATAGGTCATTATAAACCTGTAAAATCTATGTTGCATCCATCTTAATGAAATGTAAGTGGAGCATATAGTTGTATTCGTACCATGATACTTGTTTCTATAATAATTTATGTATAACCTCTTAATCCAAATAATAAAAAACTTAAATTATTTCTCTTTGTCAGAGCCTCCATCTTCACGAGGTTATCTAGCAAGTTTTTGCTATTCTCTAATATTTCTATTAAACTTTTCTTAGACGTCAAGTACCTCAAAAGGATTTTAGCTTTATATAACATTTAGATTTTCTATTATTTATTATACAAATTATTAAAACCAAAAAAAATTGAAGAAGAAATGAAATATACATTAATATGTGTAACCTTTTATTTGGATGAAGTGATTATACTCAGATGGGCACGATAATACGATTGATTGACGACCCAATAAAAAAACTTATATGAACATGTGCTAAAAAATATTATTTTATGTAACTCAATAGAAATGTAAGCAATGAATAAGAAGGTTATTAATAGTTACATTTAAACTTTCTATTAGAATGTTTGCACATAACCTTTTAAAATGAAAACCAAAAGAATTTATAGTACTTGAATAGAACTTTATAAAAAAAAATATTTGTAGTACATAACTTTATAGAATCCAAAAAAGGAAAAAAATTACAAGAAGTTCAAACATACACATGCACATAGTTACATGCATCATCAAATTTAAAAAATGTGGCAAATGAAATACTATATATTATAAAGATTATACACTTAACTTTAGGCCTATGAACATTGTTGTGTAATAAAATATTCGAACTATTTTACTAAATTACCTCTGCATAGTTATCCATGACCCTTAATTTATGTTTTTGAACTATGTACACCACTATGAATAATAAAAGAAAATAAAAGAGGTAGCCATGAACATCATTGACTATTAATTTAGAGTAATATGCAAAATGTTGTACAACACAAATTGAGATGAATTTGTCAAAAAATACATGTACATTTTCCAAGAACTTATATATCATTTTTATCAAGTGTAAACTATAACTTTCAATGCATAACCATATGTTTGTATAGAAAAATGAATCATATTTTACCATACCATGTCATTAAAAACTAAAGAAACATATTAAATCTTTGAATTGATAACATCACATGGGTATCTTTTTATAATGATACTTCAATGTTCAAAAGGTAAGAATGACGAAAGATACTCATAATATAAGATGCCTAAGCCTTTAATATGAGGATTGGGCTGCTGAGCAAAGTTGTAATGAGAGCAAATGCTGTTCCAAGGTTGAAGTCTCTTAGGCAAGGAATTTGACGTAGAGCAAGGAACATCCTGTTATAAATTGTAGTAAGTGAAGGGGAGGATAAACATAATGATATTAGTCTTCTTCATCATCACCATCTCTTGCACTTATATATTTGATTTGTCAAATAAAGCCCAACATAAATAAATAAATAATTGTGTTTATATATGGAATGACACCTAGCTCCGATATAATCAGGTACCTACTAAACATTTTTTTATTTTTATTTTTATTTTTATTTTTATTCATTGCTATGCTAGGGTTAACCTAATATTAGGTAAGTTCTGGACATACCCTTCCACCATTCCAGCTAGTAATTGTCCACGCGTATAATAAAGTTCAGATTCTGCTCCTAAAAGTGTTACAATCATGTGATAAAGTGTCATTAAACTCATTCATTAACTTGAATGCCAAAGACTCCTCAATGGCTTCGTGGCATTAAACTCTTGCACCAAGTAGTTGAATATACAGATGTAAGCTTTAAATCTAATGAGGAAATTTCAAATCCTTTTACTTTTCTGATGGGAGGATTTTAAAAACTCGTGAGTTTAAATTAATAAACAAAAGTTGTTAAAATTTATCTTTTCACAGTTTTGTAAAATGTGATAAGAATTTAATATTAGTTTTAAGCTCCCCAAGCTATCCTAGACCTCAAATTTTGGGATTTATTATTTATTTGAATGATACAAAAAATCAAATTTATACATCAACTTAATTTCGTGCGGGCGAAAGATTGAAATAGTTACATGTGCTTCGCTTAAAGAATCATTTTGGTAAATAATTTTTGGTCAGTAAGATTAAAAAGTAGGAGTGATACCCCGGGCCGCGTGGTCTCACCCGCGGCCGGCGTTTCTCTCAGATTCGCGGTCGCCGCGAGTAGAATGCCGCGCCAAACGATTCTAAATTGCGGCCTCCAGCCGCACCGCGCAGAAAAAATCGCACCAAACGAACACTAGGTAAAAACAGAGTCTAAGAAACGCTTAATCAACTGAATTATGATTATTTATGCATGCGTTGATATTTGATTGCTTAAAACATAAATTTCCATTCCTTATCTATTTTGAAGTTATCAGCTAATTCATGTGAACCTCTTTTTGCCGAGCGAAAGTGTTAAGGCTGTTTGTTGTGCAATGATGAGTTTTGCTGGCATTAAGAAACAAGTACAATGCGTCACAAATGTTGACAGCATCAACTCATATGTTAACAGAGTCCGCATGGAGATCAAATTATCATGTTTGCAAAAATTAAAATTAAAGATATAAAAAAGCTGGGATAAAACAACAAACAATTATTCCATAAAAACGTCTTGTACATATTTTCTCGATCATATTATTCTTGGTAGAGTATTTAATGTTCTACGTTGAAAACATCATGCGAAGAAGTCGCCTAAATGAATAGAGTTGGCTGGAATTCTATGTAGAATTAATTAACCAAACTAAAACATCAAGCATTGGAGCTAAAAGATAAGTCACCTTTAATGCTATTACAATTTTTGTCTTTTGAACTTTGCTTAAAACAAGTATTTGTATTTCCCAAACAATTAGACCGTGTGTAGATTAGTGCAACCCAACAGGTAAATCCTGTTAAATATATATATATTAAACTTTGAAATTGTCCTTATAATTTTAGAGCCTTTCTATAGCTTTTATATCGAAACGACAGAAATTCTTTATAAAATAAATTGATGGTGAAGGATCACGATCACAACCATGGAAATGAAACAGCTCAAGATTTGTTAGAGTTTTAGGGGATATAAGGTATTTTCAACCACAACCTTGGAAATGTATCCAATCTTTATGGTTCATGTTGGTATCGCAGATTGCTTGTAAAAATGTTCAATGAATGCTTAGTCCGAAGGAAAATAAAAAATTGTAATAAAATTGATGTGTGCTAGAAAATTCACGGCGGTAGAGTAATGGATTATCGTGTTAGCGTTGCACGAGTATTCAACACACACTCAGATGAAAGGAAATCAACCTATGATGACACCAGAATTTTTTATGGGGAAAACCCGTAAAGGGAAAAAACCACGAGGTCTGGCCCAGTTATAAAAATTCACTATAAGTGGATGATTACGGAGGCCCCTTTGTCCCAAAGACCAGAAATGATTACTAGATTTTCCAAGGTACAACATCGGCTAACGGCGTCTACCCGCTTAACGTCAAAGCTGTTGGTCTGAAGCCGAGTGATCATATCCATGGGCCCCAGAAACCATATATGTGCTGACAAAAATATCCCCAATGTGCCCTCAAAGTTTAGGGGCACATTTGTAATTGTACGATCATCCATTTTATGACTAGGTACCCGTTTCATAAATAAAATGGGGCAACATACTATTCATTACTATGCTATTACTCTTTCTCTCCCTCTCTTTTTATCTTACTCGTCTAGCGCTCTATTCCATAGACGTGTCTCCTGACAGACTTGGATTTAATAGAACATGACAAAGGTAAAAAGATGTTGAGTGAGACAAGTGACCTAACAATATTTTTAAAATGTATTAAAAGCTAATTTATTCTTCAAATTCTTTACACAAGTTAAGTTTATTTTAAGGATAAAATTTCATTGGTGAATATTCAAGGGACTTCAGATAATTTTTGAGGTAACACTACAACGCTATCTCTACAACACCTTTTCGTTATAAGATGTAAACAAGAGTTAAAATTGTGAGAGCTTATGGCTATAGTGTCCTGTTTTCAGCGTCGAAGCGCTGGATGAATGACACTGTAATATTGATATATGACACCATAGTGCCATTTATGCTTAAATTTGCAAGAAACCAAAGAAGTAACGGTTACAATGTTATTTCAGAAGCATTGTGATCCACTTTAAAATTATTTATTTTCTTATGCACATTTTATACCCATTTTTTAGGATATTTTGATTTAATGAAAGGTAATTTATGTGTTTTTTGTTACAGGTGCAAGAAAAAGAGTTTAAGAGCAAAAAGAAATAAAAATATAGAAAAAAGGAGCAAAATGGACCAAACTAAGAAAAATTGTTGAAATCAACCGAATTGTGGTTTAAGAGCTGGATTCTGGCGCTTAGGCCCCAGATGAAGATCGTGTCTGGCGCATAGGCGCGACAATTTTGTCGTTAAGCACCACAGTCAATTTATATAAGATGCGTTCAATGAGGCCAAATTTTGAAGAGATCTTTGAAGCAACCCTTAATGATTTTTGAAGCTCTATATATATAGATTAATTATACACGTTTAGGGAGAGTGCTACAGTCAATTTGAGCAAGAGAGGGACCCATATCGAGTGAGCAGCACCTTAGTGAGGTTTTCGAAGTCATTGTAATTTTTGTAGTTTTGTGAGTCTTGTAAGAGTCTATTGGAGTCAGAGAAGTCAGGGAACTTCAAAGGAGTGCTTAGAGAAACATTTCAGATAAGTATTAGTATTTTTTTCTTTAAGTATTATTCTTTGGATTCAAGTTTTATAAATATATTTTGTTTTGTTATCCCCATGTGTTTCTGAGTAGTTTTCTTCTTAACTAATCAAGTGGTGTTTTTTATTTCATTAGAACTTCTTTTATTTCAAAAATTTGTGATGATATTTTCACCGGTCATTCATTTACTTTACAAATTGGCCACTTGTTGAGAAACTTAAAGACCTGAGAGGGGTAAGATTTCTCTAACTAGTGAGTGTCACATTTCACTTTGGAAAGAGTAATAGTGATCGTCGAAGGGGGAGTGCAAATAGGTAGGGAGATAAGATTTAATATGCGTGGAATTGATAATTCTAGGGTGGCAGACTAGATTCTTTTATCAATTGGGTCAGAGATTGGAACTAAGGTCCTTGGTAGGTTCTATAGAGAGGGCAGAGGGGTAATCTATGAGTGAGAGATTAGAACCTACCCAACACTATTATACATGCCGACAACAACTTTAGATTATCCAATGTTTTTTATGCTCAAAAGAGGTAAATAATAGGCAAGCTCCTATTTGTCACAATACAACAGTTAAACCTCTAAACATTTGAAATCCTACACTGATTATAAATTATTTGCAAGGAGAAATTATCTTTATATATATCTTGAATTTTCTAAGACTCTGCACTTTATTTTAACTTGAATTTGTAGGAGTTAGGAAACTTTATTTCATTTTATAAAATACTTTAAATATTTTATGCAATCTTAAGTAAAGGTTTTTCATAGTTAAGATTCTTGAATTTACTTCTTTCCTTTAATTTCCCTGTGGGATCGATGCTGGGGTTTTTAAAGAAAACTCTATATTACTTGAAATGATACGTATACTTGCGTAGTACCCCTAGCAAAAAAACTATTAATCCAAATTCAATAATAATACATTTGTTCTCACTAGCCGCTAAATAAAAATTAGGTCATGTTTTGGTCATATTCGGGAACATAAATATTGGTGTAATTATAGGTCAAGTGAAGTTTTTGTGTCATTGCTAGGGAACTTAAGAGAAAATTTTATTTCAGAACCTTTTTACTTAGAAACCTTATTTAAGTTGTAAAATAACTTAAAAATTAGTTTTAGAATTTTTTTACTTTTTGAAAATTACAAAAATACAAAAAAATTGCAAAAAATTAAAAATAAAAAAAGTTTTAATTAGATATTTTAAATATTTTATTTTCTGAATTTTACCTTTTGAATGTGAAGTTCGGGATCTGAAGGTTTAGTACTCTACGATTCTGAATTAGAAGAAACTATAAGAAGAATTTGAAAATAAAAACAACCTTACAATTTTGAAGAAATGACAAACACATCACAAAATGACATTGAGATTCTAACTACTGAAAATGAACATAAAAGTTTACAAAGTATTTTAAGGGATTATGCAAATTCTACAATAGATGAAATTCACTTAAGTATTGAAACTCCTGCTGTAGCGACTAACTCATTTGAACTTAAACTTGCAATAATACAAATGGTGCAAAATAATCAGTTTGGGGGCACTCCATCTGAGGATCCAAACTTACATCTTGTAAGTTTTCTAAAACTGTGTGCTACCTTAAAATATGATGGCGTATCAAATGATGTTATTAGACTTGGACTTTTCTCTTTTTTTAAGGGATAAAGCAAAAGATGTGGTTAAATTAAATAGCACATGGACCTATTAGAACTTGAGGGTATTTTGCACAAAAATTCTTGGCTAAATACTTTTCTCCTTCAAAAACTACTAAGCTTAGAAATGATATTACTTATTTAACTCAGTACGAAGGAGAGTCAATTTATGAAGCTTGGGAACGACTTAAGGAACTTCTTAGAAACTATCCACATCATGTTCTACCTAACTAATTAATCATTCAAACATTTTATAATGGGTTAATAGGAACACTTAGATCTATAATTGATGTTGCTGCTGGAGGATCTTTAAAGTTAAAATCATTTGATGAAGATTGTGCATTAATTAAAAAGATGACTACTAATAATTTTTAATGACTCTTGGAAAGGATAAATCCTAAGAGAGTAGCAGTATTAATGATAATGATGCTATATCTATTTTGGCATCCCAAGTTGTTGCAATGTCTAGGAAATTATATAATTTTGTAATGAGCTTTTCATAAACACCTCAAGTGAGTGAGGAAAATTTATTAGGACAATTGAATGATTCTCAATCGTTAGAAACTTTACATTGTCAGAAAAACCACCCCAACTTTAACTGGAATAATAATAATTATAGTGGTGGAACACAACAATGGGGGGACACTCAGGTGAACCCAATAGGAAATTTAATCAACCAGGGTAGTTCTAACTATCAACCTTTTTATCCTCCTGGCATCAATAACAAACAATTTAAGGAAAAGATGTTATCTATAGAAGAGGTAGTTATAAAAAAATCAATTACAAAGTCAAGGTGTTGTAATAAGAAATATTAAGAATCAACTAGGACAGATTGCTAACACACTTAGCAATAGTCCCCAGGGAACACTTCCTAGAAATGTTGACATAATCTGAAAAAAAGTAAAGAACAAGAAAAAATTAAAGCTATTCTACTTTGGAGTGGAAAATGATTAAATATTGGAATTCAAAAAGAGATTGAAGTTGAGAGAGAAACTGAAAAACCAAAAGAAATTATTTCTAAGGATAAAGAACAACCTGACTCTCTAACTAAAAATGATTCAAAAAGGCCACCACCTCCTTTTTCTCAAAGACTTAGACAAAAAAAGCATGATAAAAAATTTTCAAAGTTTTACGAGATATTTAAAAAGCTTACGATCAACATTCCATTTAGGGAAGTTTTGGAACAAATGCCTAGTTATGCAAAATTTAGGAAATACATATTAAACAAAAAGAGGAAGTTTGAAGCTTATGAAACTATTGCACTTGGTGAAGAATGTAGTGCAATAATTCAAAAGAACCTTCCTCAAAAGCTTAAATACCTCGGTAGCTTTACTACACCTTGTGCAATTGGAGAAAAAGTTTATGGAAAAGCATTATGCGATTTAGGAGCTAGCAGTAATCTCATGTCTTTATCTATCTTTAGAAGGTTAGACTTAGGAGAAATTCTGCCCACAATTGTAACCCTTCAGTTAGCTGATCAATCTATCACTTAACCTCAAGAGGTTATAAAAGATGTACTAGTTAAGGTGGATAAATTTATCTTCCCTATGGATTTAGTTGTACTAGACATATAAAAAGATAAAGAAGTTCCTATTATTTTGGGGAGAACTTTACTTGCAATTGGATGCACTATGATTGATGTGCAGAAAGGAGAATTAACCATGAGTGTTAATGAGCATGAAGTAACATTTAATCTTCTGAAGTCAATGTAGTATCCTACTAAAAAAAGATGGTAAATGTTATAAGATGGATATTGTTGGCTATATGATTGCTAAACATTACCAAAAAGATGTGAAGTCATATTTGAGCAAAAAGATGAAGTTATATCAGATCTGAAAGAATTGGAAAGTGAAACTGAAAGTGATTTTGAAGAAAAATCATTTGAAATAACTGCTAAGGATACTACGTATGTTTAGGAAAATTTTGTGATTTTGGATATTACTGAAAATAGTAAATCTCTGATCACTTTAATAAAAAAACCTCCTGAACAAGAGATGAAAGCACTTCCTACCAATTTGAAGTATGCATTTTTTGGAAGTTCATCAACTTTACCTGTCATAATATCCTCAGATTTAACAAAAGATCAGGAA
Source organism: Phalaenopsis hybrid cultivar (assembly GCA_002079205.1). Lineage (NCBI taxonomy): Eukaryota > Viridiplantae > Streptophyta > Magnoliopsida > Asparagales > Orchidaceae > Phalaenopsis > Phalaenopsis hybrid cultivar. Next base: position 58,788 of record JXCR01148968.1, read on the forward strand.
AAAAAAATTACTGGAGACATTGTGAAATTATAAAAAAAAGCTTTTAGATGGACATTAGCTGATATTAAAGGAATTAGTCCTTTAATCTGTATGCACAAAATTTTAATGGAAGATAATCATAAACCTAGGGCTAATCCTCAAAGAAGATTAAATCCAATAATGAAAGAAGTGGCAAAGAAAGAAATTAAATGTCGGAATTATTTATCATATTTATGATAGTGCATGGGTTAGTCTTATTGATTGTATTCCTAAGATAACAGGAGTGATAGTAGTCGTTAATGAAAGGAATGAATTAATTTCAACAAGACAAGTAACTGGATGACAAATTTGTATTGATTACAAAAAATTAAGCCTTGCCACTAGAAAGGATCAATTTCTTTTACCTTTCTTGGACCAAATGTTGAATAGATTAGCTGAGCATCACTATTTCTGCTTTTTGGATAAATATTTTGATTACCACCAATTACCTATTGCTCTAGAGGATCAAGAAAAGATGACATTTACAAGTTCTTATGGGACTTTCGCTGTTAGAAGAATGCATTCTGGTTTTTGTAATGCACTTGCAACATTCCAAAGGAGTATAATGTTTATTTTCTGTGAATTAATTGCAAAAAGAGTTAAAGTCTTTATGGATTTCTATCTATTTGGAACCTCTTTTGATTCAGGTTTAAATGATTTAGTAAAGGTTGTAAAACCTTGTGAAGAAACTAATTTAGTTCTCAATTGGGAAAAATGTCAATTTATGGTCACATGAGGAATTGTGTTAGAACAAAAGATATCAGAAAATGATATGGAAGTTGATTCATCAAAAATTCAACTTATTATTGAATTACAACCTCCAACATCATTAAAATTAGTAAAAAGTTTCTAGGACATGAAGGATTTTACAGGAGGTATATTAAAGAATCATAAAAAATTTCTAAGCCTCTATACCATCTTTTAGAAAAATAATTAAATTTAAATTTTAATGATAATTGCTTAAAAGACTTCAATTTATTAAAAGAAAATATAATAACTACACTTATCATTGTTTCACTTGACTGGGAAAAACCATTTGAGTTAATGTGTGATGCAAGTGATTATGCTATTTGGGTTGTTTTAGGAAAAAAATATTGTAAGATTTTAAAGTCATATGTTGGCCTCACTTTTGGTTGAGGTATAGTTTTTCCCTCTTTAGTAGCCTAAGGTCTAGCCATATGAATTTATTACTAACTATTCTTAGAAAACTACCCTCACTATTAGAAATTCTACACTCTTCGCTACTCAACTTGGAGTTACACATATTGGTCATAACCTCTAGCCCTTAGTAGGTGGGGTCACTATGGGGGAAAGTCAAGATCAGTCACCCTTAGGACTGCTGGACCTTAGGTTGACCCTAGGTGTTGGTCTATGGTTAAGACACTCACTTGCAATCATTTACACTCACGATCACTCACTACCCTAAACCCAGAATTTCCTTGCTTTGGTCCCTTAAGACTTTTGGGAGACTCATGTAGGTGGTTCCCTAAACCCATTAGCCCTTGGCTAAGGTTTGGCTAAGATCACTACATAGAGGACCCAAAATGGGGTTTCTATTGGTTCATGGCTTATTAATGGTGGTTGGTACTCCAACTCTACCAAGATACCCTGCCTAGCCTTTTGCCCCTAACTCCCCCAAATTACCTATATACCCTTGGGACCCCAAATTTGGCCAAAATTCCCAAATTTACCCAAAATACCCAAATTGGTTCAAAAATTATTTCAAAACCTTTCAAAATACCCAAAATATCCAAAATCACCAAAATTAGCCAAATTACCAAAATACCCCTCCTTAGCCCAAAATTCTAAAAATTTTAAACAGTCCCAAAAATTCCCAAAACCTCCCAAATATTGCCAGTTTCTTTTTTCTCAACTACCAAATGACTCAATTTGGCCAATTTGGTTGTGTTTGACCAAAACCCCCAAATTGCCCTTTAAGGCACATATTTTCCCCAAATTACCCCAGATGTCTATACAATTGGTCTCAATTTACCCTAATTTCAATTATAAACTCAAATTAACCATTGATGTGACCAATATAGACCAAATGCAAGCTCAATTGGTCCATGATTTGAACCTAATTTTGAGTTAAACCCACCCCAATTTTGGCCCTATGACTTGGTTCCACCAAATTGAACCCATAGCCCACTCAATTGGAAACAATTTGTGTTAAAAAACTTTGATAACATCCCCATACATCGAAATTGACCTTCAATTGGCCTTGGTGACACCTCAATTTCATTTGATTTCAACCTAACTCCAAAAGCCCCAAATTTGCCCCAAATTGGCCATGTCTCAAAATCTCACCAAATTGAGGGCCTTAGCCACAAAATTTCGACTCCATACCTTCATGAAAAATCTTAAAAACATCTTCCTTGATCATGTGGAGCATTAAATTTGGACATAGCCCAAGGCTAAGCCAACCTAGATCGATGTCTAGCCCAACATGCCCAAATTAATCAAAGTTCAAAAATCCTTCAAATTGACCTACCAATTGAACTCAAAATCACTTCAACCCTTCACCAAAAATATTCATAACAATCATCTGCATAATGTTGATAAATAAATTAGGCCAATTGACATAGCTAACCTAGCCCAAACCCAAACTTTGATCACTTGAACCCACATTGAACCTATGCGTTAAAGATGGCCTAACTACCCAAAAGTCATCAAATTAACTCCATCTTAGCCATTGGTTATACCCTAAGACTAAGCCAATACCCATCTAACTACATAAACTAAGCCATGGACCAAAAGTACCAAAAATTAAGGGATCTTATTTCCAAAAATGCACATGCTTAAGATACACTTACCCGAACTAAACCCCATTGCATTAAGTTGCTTTGACAGATTCTCCTGGATGCCCTATGCACCTAGCCACCTCCCCTGCCATCGGCCAGCCTAGTCACCGGAGAAGCGCAAAACTAAGAGACACCCCCATGGAACTTTACCCAAAGTAAACCTAGTGGCCAGCTAAGCTAAATTAAATTGTAGAGCTCCTCTGCCCTGCAACTAAGCAATACAATGCATCCCCTATTTGGTCTTGGCAGCCACCCCTTAGCCATTTTTATAAAAAGCACCTCCCATAGCCATGGAAGGGGTTTTGAAAATTTCTTAGAGAAAACTCTCCAAATTCTGAGATTCACTCAGTGCATTCCAACGGTTTTCCCTCACTAATTTCCACCACCGGAGTTCAATTTTGAGGTCGAAATCTTGCCAGAAATTAGAACAGAGACCAATACACCTCCACAGTCCACCAAACTCAAATTAACTCCACCCACTCCTTCATAACAGTGAAAGAAGCTTAAGCCCTATCAATCCCCCTCTCACAGAGCCTCTACCATAGCTCTAGACAAATACCCAAATCTGGTCGTGATCAAAATCATACCTAGGCCTTACACCAAGACCAGAGACTCAATCCCTAGTCTCTTTAGATCACAAAGAATGTGCCAAGTCTCTCTGATCGTTTCACTTTTCAGAGCAAAGGTATAAAACTTCTCTTCCTACCGAGCCTATTTGAACCCTCCATTTGTTTTTGAGTTGATTTCATGACATCAGAACCTTATGGATGTGATCGTCTAGTATAGAAGAGCATTTTAAAAAAAATCATCTAATTTGGATAAGAAATGAGAGAGATCTTAAGGCTAGAATATGGACGGTTCTTGGGCTAGGCTATCGGGGACGATGATGGGGAGTCGTTTGATCACACGTGTATCGAATGGACAGTCGAGATCAAGCCGAACATTTCTTTGAAACATAAATCGCGGGTTCAGTCAGAGTTTAGGAGGATGGCGGTGTCAAATAGGAGCGCGCCACATGGGGCTTCGGAGCCGCCGTAGGTTGATGTGGAGCCGCGCGTTTAAATGGATAAATAGGGATGTAAAAAATTAAAAAATATCCATAGCTTTAAAAATTCCTATCTTGATGTACAAAAATCACAAAAATAAAATAAAAATACATTCTTGCTCAGTGAACAGAGGAAGACAATGTGGAAATAATTTTAAGTCTATGAGATGCATATTTTATTTTTAATTAATTAAATACTGATTTGGATGTTTTGACTCTCCATGAATGTAGTGATATTACTATGGCTTGAAATTTTTGCATGTTGTTGCCTCTGTTAAAAGGAACAGTTCTTGATTTTTCCAAAGTTAGAGGTCCCTAGACAGAGAATCATATTTTTCAAGTTTATATGCATTATTTGCTTAAATTAATCATGGAAATTAGTATGTTGCTTTGAAAAATCCAAAAAACATTTGGAAGTTTTATGATGACCAGAGAACTTTTAGAAAAATTTATCATGAGCAAAGTTTTTCAAAATACACCTAATCTTTACAAACCCTAAATCACTAAAATAATTAATTTTGAAAAATACAAACAACAAAAAGACATGATTTTTGATCTTCACTATTATTTATGATCCAGATAACTCACCATAAAAATTTCAAAGCATTTTGAGTTCATTTGGTAACTTAAGTTGATTTTTAAAGAATAAATAATATTTTTGGCACTTAAATGATTTTTAAAAATCAAAATATAACTCAAACATTTATAAAAACTTATTTTTTGAGTTCTCTATGATCAGAGGTATTTTCTAAAAATAAAATAGAGTTTAAAATAAAAACTTGATTTTTAACCTATTTTAAATATTTAAATAATTAAAAATTCATAAAAATCACAAAAATAATAAAATTCATGGAAATGTTTTAAATTACCTCTTAAGAACATAGGGACAATTAGAATATTTTTCCTGATTCTCTAAATAAAGATATTGAATTTTAAAACATAAAAATAATTTTTAAAGGTTAAAACGGGTTTTCACTAAAAATAATTCCAATAAATCAAATAAAACTTAGAAAAATATAATATTTTCTCCTTTGAATTCTCTGACCTTAGGAAGATTTTTCAAAAATATAAAACTTAATTTTCTCCATTTAAAATATTTTATATTTAATAAATACCCCAAAACGTAAAATGATTCTTAAAATTGAAATAAAATTAAAAAATTATGAAATTTGGCCCAAAGGCTTCTCTGATCAAAGTTTACCTCCAGCAAAAATTTCAAGGGATTAACATTTACCTTGGTTAAGTTTGGAATTTTCTTTAAAAAATCTTATTTTTTTGCATGAAAATAATTATATAAATTAAATTAAATTTTGAAAAATCACATTTTTCTCCTCTAATGTCTTAATTGACCCATGAATGAGGTAGGATAAAAATTTCAAAGTCATTTTCTCTGATGTCTCAATTGACCCATGAATGAGGTAGGATAAAAATTTCAAAGTCATTTGAATTGAATGTCTCAATTGACCCATGAATAAGGTAGGATAAAAATTTCAAAGTCATTTGAATTGAATTTTATTTATGAAGTGTTAGAGCCTTAGGGGCAAATGTGTAATTTTGGAAATTTATCCTTAATTAACTTAGTTGACCCATGAATGAGGTAGGATAAAAATTTCAAAGTCATTTGAATTGAATTTGACAAATTGTGAAGTGTTAGAGACTTAGAGGCAAATGTGTAATTTTGGAAATTTAGTCTTAATTAAGATTTAGGCTTGATTTAAGCAGGGAAATGGGAAACCTCTGATCTTAATTTGTATGTTTGAAACACAAGGGGTTAATTGGTAGAAACTGACATCACTTTCTTAATTGAAAAGATAAGTTAATAAATTTCTAAATTATTAAAATTTGGAAATTTATTAAAATAAATGAGCCCAGGACTTAGGGGTATGACTTTTGAAGTCAATAATTAATCAACTAATAAATTTCTAAATTATTAAAATTTGGAAGTTAATTAAAATAAAATGAACCCAAGACTTAGGGGTATGACTTTTGAAGTCAATAATTAATCAATTTAATACGCTATTTTGATCTTCAAATAAAATTCAAATCATGAATCATGACCACCTAAAGCTTAACCTTTTCAAAACTAATTAAGACACTCACGTAGGTCTTAAGAGCTTAGTGGTGACTTAGGCTAAATCAAGTTTCATTTAAAGGAGGATTAGAAGAGTAAATATCAATTAAAACTAAGACATCTTCCAAAAACTGCAAGCCCAATTAGAACAAAAATTTGGCTAAGTGTCCCAATAACACTAACTTGCCTTTTTAAGGGTCTTCACTCACATAATTTTCAAAATTAAGTACATGTGATAATTACCTTACTCTTAAGGATAATTGAGACATCAATGCTCATTGAGCACTAAGGGTATTTACAGGATGAATTATTAAGCAAACATAAAAAGTTTAAAAGAACTCTGGATTTTCCACCAGACAACGAGAGAATAGCACGAACCTGCTTCTTTCTCTAGATCTATGATGGCAATTGTTGTAGTTTTTTCTATGGCTTGGTCTGTCAAGCAGTTTCGAAAGGTAGTCCAAGGCAAGGATGAAAATAGTAGGAGACAGTGGGTCCCCTTACTTAAGGCCCCTAGATGCTTTGAAGAAGCCATGAGCACTTTCATTAACAAGAACAGAATTTATGTTCCCTTCCAGCCATCTTTTTATAATTTGACAAGAGGCCATTGAGAATCCTCTTACCCTCATTATATCTATGACAAAGTCCCAATTAAGCATGTCATACGCCTTCTGTAGATCCAGTTTGTATATCATGTTGCCACCTCTACAAGGTCTCTCCAGGTCATGAAGCAGCTCCTGTGTAAGTAACACATTGTCCCCAATGTACCTTCCTTTTACAAATGCAGCTTGTTTAAGGCTTATTATGTGCTATAAAATTGATTGTAATCTTCTCATCAGAATTTTACTGATTATTTTGCTCACCACATTTGTCAAACTTAAGGTTCTGAAATGCTTCCAGTTCTCCCTGATGTTAGATTTTTAGGTAACTCATTTCCATGGAAGAAGCTTTGAATAGCTGTAACTAAGTCATCTTTGATAATATCTCAGGCCTTTTTATAAAAGTCTGAGGTGAAACCATCAGTACCAGCAGATTTGGAGTTGTCAATGAAGGAGAGAGTCTACTTGATTTCTTCAACACTGGGAACGTCAGCCAAGTTGATGTCAGAAGTATAGATGTGATCTGAATTGAATGGATCTATGTCAAGTTGTTTTCTAGAAGTTATGGGGGACTTTCATAAGATTTTGGCAGTAATCCACAACACTAGCGGCAATGTTAGAGGAGTCCCTTATCTATTGGCTTGAATTATCTTTGATAGAGTGAATTGTATTGCATTTTCTTTTGTAATTGATGCAAGCATGATAGAATCTGGTGTTCTTGTCTCCATCAGTAAACTTATTAGTGGGGTTCTTCTGTTTCAGAAAGTTCTCCGGTCAGGCCACTGCAGTAAGTAGTTTCTCATTTGCCTCCAGTAATGAGGTCTCAACCTGCCCAATCAAAGCTGCCTTTTCAATTTCATGTAGCTCTTTTTTGCATGTTCTACTCCTACTAAAACATTTCCAAAAGTGTTCCAATTCCAATGGGTTAAAGCTTTGCTCACTTTTTTCTGCAAACTCCAGAGCTTAATGAGTAGGTTAGTGTGTTCACAGTCCCTCCAATTTTCCTTAATCGTGGTGATGAAGTCTTTATGGGTTGACCAGAAGTTCAGGTATCTGAAAGAGGGCTTGATTCTTGGCTGAGGTTCATTAAATGTGATCAATAGGGGTCAATAATCAAAACCAGCCAGGCTAAGGTGGGTAACTAAGGTATTCAAGAATTGTTGAATCCATTTGTCATTTTCAAGGAACCTATCCAATCTCTCCCACAACTTGCCCCTTCTGCAAGTAAAATTAGGTCCAGTGTACCCCAAATCAAAGAATCCAGCAGCTAGACTATTATCATTGAAAGAAGTCATAGTAGCAATCTTTGGAAGTCTACCACCTCTCTTTTCCACAGGGGAGGCTAAGCAATTTAAAGTCACCTCCCACCAGCCAGGCCTGAATAGTATGTTGACTGATTTGCTGAAGAACATGCCACAACTCCCTTCTGGTAGTTTTACTGCATCCAACATACACCATTGTTGCAATGCTCACTTGACCAGCCATGTTTATTGAAAAATGTGGAAATTGGGGGTGATTCAACAAGATGACACGCCCCAATTCTTGTCTGCAGAATAACCATATTTTGTTATTCTGATTGGGGAAGATGTTAAAACCTGGGAAAAAATTTAGAGAAGTTAAGTGGGTTTTGGTGCACCAAAGATTCAAATATAGCAAAACATCATAATTTGTGTTTTTTATTTAAATATCTTAGCCTTTTTAGGGAAAAGGGGTGGGCAATCCCCCTTATATTCGAACAGAGAAGGTTAATCATGGTGGAGGGATTTAGATCTCCCCCTAGTTAACCTAGTGAGAGAGTCTCTCCTTGTAGAGTATGAACTACCATCCTCTACTATATGTGTCCTCTTGTGTAGACCAAAGGATCTTGTTTTTCTTTCTTCCTCTTTGGATTTTCCAATCTGCCTCCATGGTCTATTGCATCTCTTGAACAAGAATGTGGGGAGAAACACCATTGCTATTTGGTGACAATGTCTCATGGTATTGTGTTCTATCATCAGCCTATTGTTCATGTGGATTCTCAGTTTTAGATGCTGTTACAGGTTCTATTTCCATGAGTTCCTTTCCATCCATATCATCAGGTTCTGCAACAATGTCAACCTTGGGCACTTCTATCTCGCCAGGCCTTGTAGGTTCTTCCAAGGTCTGTTCTCCAACAGCCCCTCTAGCCTGTGCAGGTTCTTGTGAAGTATGTCCTTCAGCAGCCTCTTTTGTAATGCTTTATTTTCTCTCCCCCCTAGCAGGTTTGAGATTAGGGTGTAATCTATAGCAATGGTCCATGGTATTTCCAAACATACTACAATGTGTGCAGTAATAGGGATTTTTATTCCATGATGATTGGTTGTCAATAACCATCATGAGTTGTTCCCAACCTCACTTCATCAATATGAGGCAATGTTATGTCCCTTTCAATTAGGATTCCAGCTACAAATGATCTTGAGAGATTAAAGGTAGAGATGTCTAGTTTCATAGGCCTACCTAGTAGAGCCCCAATGGAGAACAAAACTCTATGATTGAAGAAATGCAACTTGCGATTAGAGAGTCTGAACCAAATTGGAATTATTGGCGATTCCTTCTTACAAGAATCCATTTCAGTGACTTCATTGTTATACCTTAAATCTGAATGAATTTTTTGGAGAACACTTTGGCATAATCCTCCTCGGTGAGATGAATCATAATATGTCACCATCAAAAAGCCCTATCTTTCAATTTCCAACTAATTTCATTTCAACAAAAGTTTTCCTTATTGAATCCATCTTAGGGTGTACCATTTGAGAATTTGCCAATCGGAGTGAATTTGTAAGTTTCAGTTAGATCAACCACCTCCTGTTCTGAGAAAATGATTGCATGTTTGCTAGCCTTCTTGCTGCCTCTGAGAATCAAGTCACACTTTATCTTACCCTCCATTGCGTCATAGTAAACTTGTGGGAAGACCAGTTTGTCTCCAAGTGAAGATCCACTTGGTTCCAGACTCGTTACTGCCGCATAGGAATTTCCCACAAAATGTGGGTCAGCTGTTAGTAAGTCTGCTGCCATAGTGTTTCTACGGCCTAGCTTAGCAACAATACCTTAATGGAACATTAACCACCAAATTTAAAAAGTCCACAACCCGGGAAGAGGCAACCACAACTAAAGAAACTAGGGAGTAGAGAATAAGAAGAAGTAAACTGACTGTAAACTTCAACCAAGTCCTCTGCCACCCCTAATAGCCAGAAGAGAGGAGCCGCCATTGGGGGAACCCGAGCAAAGCACCTTGTGCTGCCAACATGTTATATATATATATATATATATATATACACGTACCCTCCAATTTAGGTATTAGAAAACTGTTTTTTTCAACTTCAATTGCTAAAGTGTGTCAGCCGCCTGTAAGCTTCCACCAAGTCCTCTGTCACCCCTTAGGGGAACCCTAGCAGAGCACCTTGTGCCGCCACCATGTTATATATATATATATATATATATATATATATATATATATATATATATATATATATATATATATATANCTTTACTGCTCATTATAAGCTTTAACCATGGTCCAAGCCTTGGTCAGCCAC
>JXCR01148972.1:3177-22004 GCA_002079205.1 Phalaenopsis hybrid cultivar
AACATACGAAAAATACAAAACGAGGGGACCGCAAGCACTCGGGTCGGGGCTAGGCTCAAATAATATATATTTGTACTCGATGAACGTCGAAGGCTACTATTGGTCACCCGGATGTATAAAATCTGCCACTCAACTAGAAGGTCTCCTACTAAACCTAACTTAGGAGGATACTCCGTAGCCCGGTACTGGTAATCAACAAGTGGACAATCAAGTTGTAATATATTTAAAATTTACATTTTTAGCATGCATATGGGTTTTAGGCATATAAAATGAAGTTATATCAATTTTGTAGTAAAATGTTTTTTATAAAAACATTGTATCTGTTCTTATCAGTTTTTTTTTTTTTAATTACGATTGTCCACGTGTCGATTACACTATCAGGCGTAGGACCGCCAACAACCTAAGAAGGTACGGGTCCCCCGCTAGTCTTGTGTCGGTGAATGATATTGTCGTCCTACAATTTATCAGATCCCAGTATTGGGTTCTGATGTCGTAGGATGGAATATCATTCTGCTCTACCACTGGAGTGTCTTTGTCATTATCGCCCTAAGCCCCAAAAACAAAACCAACCTACTTGCGACCTTACTTGATGGTTTCATATATAGAAAAAGCTTATATATGGGCACTTATGTGTCAGATATAAGCACTGAAAACCAAACCAAGAAGCAATGAAAAAAAAAATAAAAATGGGGGTGAGAGAGAGGAGGAACTGATCCATCCAAAAGATCGAAAAAGGCGAAGGGTGAATCAGCCCTCAAAACTTATGACAAAAAGACCTGAAAAAGATGGTCCAAGATCCTTGAATCAATCCAAGGAGGATATTATTTTCTCAAATTTCATTAATAGATCAACCCAAAAAGTGTATCATTTCCAAATTTTGTTTCAAACAAGTCGAAACGGGCCCAAAACTATTGTGTCAATTATATCAACGGCTCCAACATCTATATGTACTTACACACTCCAGCCTGAACTGAAATGTGACATTTATGTTATCCAAATTTTAATGTTGAATCTCCAATTTTTTTAAAATTACAATTTTATAAGCTTTCAAACCCTTCAAGAATCTGTTTCATATCAACTTTATGATTTCCCAAAATAAAACTATAAAAACCTTTCATATTTCACAAAATAAAGGAGAATAATCCATAAGTGGGGCAACCTTCTAGCCTTCCAGAAAATCAGGCCAAAATCAAAATCATTTAATTCCAACCTTCATTAAAAGAAACCTTTCATATCATATAAACATGAAATTATCCAGATAAAACCATATAAATGCTCATAATCAGGGGCAACAGAGAGGGGCAGACGAAGAGATCACAAGGTAAGCCTCACGAGTAGGGGCATCAAGAGGAAGGCCACCACACATTTAAGCTCACGTGTAAGGCCAAGAAAGAGAAAGCCACCACAGAATAAGCCCACGAGTAAGGGCAGCAAGAAGAGACCACAAGGGCAGTAAACACAAGGTAAGGCTCACGGCCAAGGCAGCAGGAAGGATATCACCACCATTTAAGCTCATGGGTAGAGACGGCAAAAGGAAGGCCGCCACAACATTATCATTATGCCATTTTGATACACATAAGAGAATGAAAGGACAAGCTACCATAAACCATCCAGAACGAAGCCATTTTTATCAAGTAACACATAGTAATGAATTGATCAGCTTATTTCAAATATCCCCATATAAAAGTAGATATTGAAATAATGAATTTTGGGATGACAAACTTGATTACCAATAAAAATCTCAGGATGAACGCTATATGAGGAGCTTCCAACCAAACCAAGCCCAACAAGGGGCAGACAAGGAACCGCAACAGGCACACCCGAGCACAGCAAGAAGGGCAAGACAGGGAATCACAACAGGCACACCCGAGCCCATCAAGAAGAGCAAGACAAGGAATCACAACAGGCACACCCGAGCCCAGCAAGGTGGGACAAGAAAAAAAAAGGAATAAAACTTAGTTTCAGTCCAACTAAACCCAGTAAAAGAGATAGAGCCAACATATAAGCTTTTGAACCAAAACAATTCATTGTCTCAAATCCAACTAAACCCAATATAAAGGCTAAAGAAAAGAATACAGTTTAAGTCGAAACCGCACCCACAAAATGGGAAAACATATCAGCATTTCTAGTATGAGTTCAACTCAAAAGAATTAAACCGAAACCAACACAGAGGCAAACCGAGCCCAACATAGGGGCAATAGAAAGAATTATGACAAATAAACTGAGCTTAGCAAATGGAGCATACCAAACCAAATCTCATGCAAAATCGGTCCCCAAAACCTCAGGCCAAATTGAGCCCACCAAATGGGCAAAAATAGTACAAAACTTTCAGCCAAAATCCAGCCCATAAGTAGTTAAAATCGTGCCCAATACATGGGAAAAATCAGAGAAGAATTTCCAACAACAATCCATCTCCAAAGGGCTAAAACTGAACCCCACAAATGGGTCTAAACAGAAAAAAAATATTTCCAGCAAAGATCCAACTCCAAAGAGCTAAAATCGAACCCATCCATGTGGGGAAAACAAGGCAGAATTTTCAGCTAACATTTAATCCAAAGGAAGCTAAATTTGAGCCCACCAAATGGGCCAAAACAGAGCCACTAAGAATCAGATTCCGCAAAACATTAAGACCCAAAATTTGCATCCAGTATGTATACTTCGAACAGGGACAGGCAACAGGAAATAGAGAAACATAAGTAGGTTCTTAAAACCAACATCCCAAAGCATCGAAACAAATTCCAGCATGTATTTGAACCGGGGTGATAAAAATAAAAAGCTAACATCTAATCCAAAGGAAGCTAAATTCGAGCCCACCAAATGGGCCAAAATAGAGCCACTAAGAATCAGGTTCCACAAAACATTAAGACCCAAAATTTGCATCCAGTATATATACTTCGAACAGGGACAGGCAACAGGAAATAGAGAAACATAAGTAGCTTCTTAAAACCAACATCCCAAAGCATCGAAACAAATTCCAGCATGTATTTGAGCAGGGGTGATAATAATAAAAAGCTTAAGAATCAAATCTCGAACCAACATTTCATTTAACATGTATTTCAAATAGCATTATTAAACAAAACTGAGACCTCCAAATAGGTACCTAAAAAAATAAAATTTTCATCCAACATGCATTTCAAGCAGAAAAAAAGACAGTCGCATGAATTATGTCCCAACTCATAAATCCTATAGCCATTCTCATTCTTAATACTAAGCTCAAATAAATCTTAAAGTAACCTTAATTTACCAATTTTAGGTGCATTAGAAAGAACATGCATTCAAGAGTAATTCCAAATGACAGAGATTAGAAATATTACTCATGTAGCTAGGTAAGAAATCATCAGAACAAAATTGCCAACATATACTCTTATATATCAAAACCAAGGCATGAGAGTAGAGTAATCAGTCATCTCCTTTGAATGTTTGCAAAAAGAAGGAAGAAGAATACATTTTTAGGGAGAGGAGAAAATGCATTTAGGGAGGAAGAAATGCAATCTAGGGCAGAGGAAGAGTCGGCCAGGTGGAGTTTCACCGTTGGAAAGCCGCTCGGTCGAGCGGAGCTCGAGGAGGCGAGCCGCGTGCGTGAATGGCAGCGGAATGTCGCGTGTGAGGGAAGGGGAATGTCGCGTGTGACCGAGATGCGAGAGAGGAAGACGGGCTCGACGGCCATGGCCCGATCGGTCGGGTCCGGTGCGGTCGATCGCGTGAGCTAGGGCACGCCCGAGCGGCTCTCGGTCGAGGCGGAAAAAGAATTATGCGACTGGAGGAAAGCCGCGTGTGGATAAGGGTCAAATAGGGCTTAGGGATAAAAATTAATATTATAATCAATAATATAAATATAAAAATATTTTATATTTTAAAAATAATATTTGATTTGTATCTTTTATTCGTGCGTCTTAACATAATAAAATGGATGCCCTTTTTAGGCAATTCTAGCGTTCCGGACGAGTTGGCGTGGTCTGTTTCATCGTTCGATGTCGTTTTGACGAATTTACCGATTTACGTGCAATTTGCTCGTGTCGGAAATTATAGCAATATGGGTGTCTTTTCTTGCTAAAATTGGTGTCTTGGATGCGCTGGCGCGGTCCACTTCGTCATCGGAGGCCGTCTGGAGATGTTCGCATTTTTACCCATCCATAATCTCAATTCTAGTCCGATATTATGCAACTTAGTAAATTTTGTACATTTTGTGTGTGTGTGTGATGATAAAGTCCTAAAGAGGTTTTCTTAGGGATTGAGATCCTATTGAGAACTTCTCCTTGAGTCTCCACATGATAGCCCTTAACCACTCGACCATACGACGATGATCTTGAGATCATCAATGCAAGACATCACAAGAGAAATAGGAAGTGGTTGGAATTGTTAAGGGGATAGATTCCAATACTAGCTTTCTAAGATAGTCAATAGGAATCCCTAGAGCTAGATCTTAGGATCCTAAGGAAAAGAGTAATGACCTCAAAATGAGGTCAACAACAGGCCCTTCTTCCGCCTCTCTTTTCAGCTTTTTTTGTCGGAAAGTCCCTTTCTCAGCAGGCCTAGCTGCCGGAATTTCTTCTTACAGTCTTTCCCACCGCTGGAATTCCTACTGCAGCCTTTCCAGCCACCAGTCTCCCTCTTGTCGGCAAGCTCTCCTTCCTACAGAGACCTCCCGTGAGATCTACCTGCAGGTCTCCCTGTGATATCTACCTCCCATGAAACCTCGCTCGCAGGCCTCCTCGCCCATCTGACAATTCCTTCAGTTCCTATACTTCTTACAGTAGAGATCATTAGATCAATTGATGGACCCCGCATCTCTGATGACACCAACTATTGTCTTATCTTCATTTTGTGGTAGTAACCAAGCATTTATGGAGCACCTGGCATATTGCCATACTCAGGGCTCAGATGCTTCAACGAAACGGGTGTTAGAAGACCGGTACCTGATGGTGTAGATCCGATACCTCCAATATCCATCTGCCAATTTTGCACGAGCCAAGCAGTAAAGAAAATAAAACATTTAGGGCTTGTCTTCTTATGTTGTTGTTGAACCTGTAAGGCCCATTGGTGTGAAAATATGTGGCCATGCAGTTGATGATCCATGCATGACAGCTCATACAGGCATGGATAGCCGAGTAATTGGATATAGTATCATGAGGATAGAAAAACCTCTTCCTCCTGATGCATCATACACATTGTTTGTGGAAGGGCTTTCTGTTGAATGTACAAGAAGAGAAGTCTCTCATATCTTTCGTCCATTTTAGTTTTCCAAGAGATGAGACTTGTGACCAAGGATTCTAAACATTTTGGAAGAGATTTGTTTGTGTTGTTTTTTGTTGATTTTATTACACCTAGCCATGCTGCATTCACATTGGATGATTTGCAATTTTTTTGTTTTGATGAGCATGATTGAGAGTCGGCCTTTTTGAGGCCGCAATTTTCTCACTTCCCTGGTCCATATTCATCTGTCAGGCCTCATAGTAGTTGTTAAATTTTTGGAGTTGTATTTCATGCAACGAAAGTGGCTTTCAGATGTTATTTACTGATAAAAATTTAGGGTTTAGGTATTTTGTTGTTGTATGTACTCGTTCTACTAAATTTCATTTTCAGTCTTTCTCCAGAAGGCTCCTTTTCGTATCGACATTTCACGTAAGAGGTGTTGGCCAGTTAAATTGCCTTCACCGGTTTCTCCCTACAGACTTCTAGACTTTTCTGCTCCTTTAAAATTCTTCTTACAGCAAACCCTCTTTTGGAGGAGCTTTTTCCTGTCGTAGGCCCTCCTCTAGAGTTTTTCCCTGCAGCAGGCCTTCCTTTGGAGTTTTATTCCTGTAGCAGACCCTCCTCTGCAATTTTTTTCCTGCAGCAGGCCCTCCTTTAAAGCTTTTCCCTGCAGTAAGCCCTCCTCTGAAACTTTTTCCTATAGTTGGACCTCCTTTGGTTTTTTTTCCTTGCAGATCATTGCTTGCAACTTTCCCTGGAGGTTGATTATTTACCTGCAAACTCCCGTGCAGTATTATTTGTAACAACCTTCCGCCTACCTATAGACACTGCAGAAACGGCAGTCAAAGACAACTGCAGTCAACTAGAAGTCAGTTTTTCCTACAGGTGGTCTACTTCTCTGTACTCCTCTGCAGTATTATTTGTAGGAGTTTTTTGCCTGCCTACAGACATTGTAGGAACTGCAGTCAAAGACAACTGCAATTAACTAGAAGTCAGTTTTTCGTGCAGGTTGTCTACTTCCCTGCAAACTTCCCTGTAGCATTACCTATATAAGTTTTCCACCTAATTATAGACACTGTAGAAACTGCAGTAAAAAACAATCGCAGTACGAGATGAATATATCAAATTCTAATTTGCAGGATCTCCATCACCCATCGTTTGATATTTTTAAATCCAGATTAAATATGGTTTTCAATCATATTTCAAATTTAGGGGGAGTGTTAGAAGTTATATTAGAAAATTATTTATTCTTGTTAAAAGTAATGAGGATTAGATTTATATTCCTTATATTGATTTATTTCCTTGAATTGAATTTATTTTCTTTTTTTATTTTTTATGTTTCTTATTTTATTTTGTTTCTTTTATCTTCAAATAATTATTATAAATTAATTAATAGGAGATATAAGTGTTATATCTTCCCTTTTATGTTATTTCATTTTTCTTGTGTTTCTTACTTTAGGATTCATGTAAAGGCATTTATACCCCATTTAAAATAATTATGTAGTAGTCTGAATTTCAATAGTTTGCATAATAGTCACAACCTATATGAAACCAGTAGCAACATAAGGGTATGGTTGTAAATTAACTACTAGATAATTGATTTGAATTTTAGCTTGAATCAACTTCAGATAAAAATAAACAAGCCATGTTATGAGTCAAAACTTTGGATTCAAGCCAATTTCAAGCCATGCACGGATCGATTCGAGATCAACTCAAAGTAATTTTTTATTTATTAAATTTATATATAATGCTAAATAAAATTGAATATAACAAGCTACGAGCTGATTTTGAGTTGAAACGAATCCAAATAACTCAATTTGAGTAATCTTGCTTCGATTTTCAACAAATCGCGTCGATTTTAAGCTAGATTGGATCTAAATAACTCAAATGTGAGCCATTGATTTCGATTCAATTTCAAGTTGAGTTGGCTCGAAATCAAACATAATGAGCCACGAGCCGATTTCGATCCAAAATCAATCCATTCAAGTTGATTTCAACTCAGCACGAAATCAGCTCGTTAACAGCCCTAGCTAAGGGAGAGCCCAGGCACTTAGGTGCTTAGGGGCACCCAAGCGCCAGGATCAGACTGGCAACCATGCGCCCAAGGGGCTCCCAAGTGCATGGATTAGGAGGGGATGGCGCCCAGGCACCCACTTTGGGTGCCCCCACTCCTAGATCTAGAGAGGGTGGCCACCAGGCGCCCATTTTGACAGAATTTGTGATTCAATCCGCAATGCTCGGGAGCGGCGTTACGGCGAGAAAAGCAATTTGTATGCTGTTAGGAATTAAGCCCTTGTTTCACGAAGGATTAATACTCTCTCATGTGGTGTATTCTCTATGGTAACAGGAGCGGAGCAACATCTATGTCAAATAGGTGAATTTCGGAGAGTGTTTTCTCTTGTGAAATCAAGAGAGAAAGAAGCGTGAATAGTTGTAAGTTTCAGTAGGGTAGAGAGTGGCTCTAACTGGTATAATCCGTCTTTATTCTCCATTCGTAGTGGATTTTTTTATGTGGTATGACTACGTGGTTTTTTCTCGTTCTTGTGTTTTTCCATGTTAAATATTTGTGTCATTTTTGTATTTTCTTGTTGTTGGTCTTTGTTCAATCATTATTTCAGATCCCTTGAATTGGTATGTTTTTCTACAGTGTTATTTTTATTGTGAATCGATCAAATTCCAATAATTTTCTCTGTGAATTAGACCTTAATTAATTTGTCTCTATTTATAGATAAAGAGAAATTATCAAAAAACAAAAAAAAAGGCAGAGAATAGAAGGCATAAGGTTACTTCCTCTACCAATGTGCAAAACAAAAGATTAATAGTAGAGGAAAACGTGGGTAAATACTGCATGCCAGCCTGTAATGGTCTCGATTTTCATTTAATGAGACCTTTAAGACTACAACATTAAAATGGTCAAGGCTAAAACTTTCAGTAGAATAACCAACAAAAGCTACCTTCGGTTGTTATTGATCCCCAAATGAGTGCATGATGATTGTTTCCTAAGGAATCCAACAATGCTTTGGCAGTATTTACTTCGCAGTTGATTTTGAAGAGAATTCATATAGAACTTTATTTCAAACTAACACAATATATTCATTTTACATGTAAACCTTCTACCTTAAATCAAATTTGGTCACAACCAAAAAGAGTGGATAGGTGCATGCAAAAATGAATAATAGTTGTGGACATGTATCACATTTGCAGCCACTACAGATACTTCTATATTGAAAGCAAGAATAATACTTTTCTTTTAATACTCTAAGCCAATAATAATACTTCAATTTTATTACGAGTCAACACTCAATGTATGCATAACTAGTGAACGCGAGAAATGCCATGAATGCGTGATATTAAGGGATTCTTTTGGATTTTTCTTATCTACTCTCTGAAAGAACAGTAACAGGGAATGTTGTACAATTTATACAACAGAAGAACTTGGTTTGACATTGAAATATCTCAGGTGAGCATCACCATCCTTCAACATCGGATCGCGAATCTCAAAAGCCAAGAAAATTTCAAAGAACTTTCCTATCATTCACTGCCGCTCTTCCAGTAAATTGCATCGTTCTCGTTGACAGCATTCGGATCGAAAAGTCTTACCCGCACGAAATAAATAACCAAAAAACAGTCCCAGCCAAAAGAACAATCAAGCTACAAACTCCCCCTAACTTATCAGCAATTAGAATACTAGAATGAGAACACCTTCGAGACGGCGATCTACATGGATCCATATGGAAAAGGGAAAGAAGAGTGAACCTCAGTGAGCGATTAGACAGATTGAGAGATCCGGATGATCTTGCTTGTTTGAAAAGACGGTCCATGGCTGTTTCGATCTCGGTTTTGCTCCCTGTAGTTATCTTGCGCTTTTGCGCCGCCCGACGGCGATGAAGGGGCGTTTTGCTCCCAATTGGGCATTTTATTGCCGTTGTATATCTTGGTTAAACATGTGGGGTTATTTAATCAAGCGAAATTTGCACACATGACCTGCAATTCTTATGTAGTTACAATGTTACATGTGTAACATCTAAATTTTCATATTTATATTTGTAACATTTTGGCTTAATTCATGTAGGCATGCAAATGTATATTTTATTTTTGAAAAATGAATAAAAGTTGAAGCGTGCTAGAGAAGTCGCAATGGTGGAATAATTAAATATCATGTTAGTGTTGTTTGAGAATCCGAAACATTTTCACATAAAAAAAACTAACAACAGACATGTAAGAGGCTTTTAAGTGAAAAACTAAAAAAGGAGAAAACAACACGGTCTGACTC
Organism: Phalaenopsis hybrid cultivar; assembly: GCA_002079205.1. Lineage (NCBI taxonomy): Eukaryota > Viridiplantae > Streptophyta > Magnoliopsida > Asparagales > Orchidaceae > Phalaenopsis > Phalaenopsis hybrid cultivar. Next base: position 12,644 of record JXCR01148972.1, read on the forward strand.
TATCAGAATAATTCACTATAAATTAATGATTGCACTTCTAGTTATTTGTCCCACGGGTGGGAGAGGACTTCATAGTTTCTTTAGATATAATCGTTTGTTGCATAGTGGTTGGAGATGATTTTAATTGCTAACAATTTATGGGACTTCAGCATCTCGTCTTTGAGTTGTGTTGATATTTGAATCGTATTCAGGATGGCGTGCGACTCTGTAAGGCGTTTCGTTGTAATGCAATGTATGCTGAGATGTTGCAAAGCACATTGTAATTTTGCAAGGAGCAGGTGGAGGACGATGGTGGTCAATGTCGTCGGCGAGCGTTGGTCAACAGTTGTCAGCGGTTGCATGAGCAGGGAGCATTTGTCAGATTGTTGGTGTGAAATGTTGGACATCTGCTCCCTCTTCTCCAGGATGCTCTGGCATTGGTTCTATTCCCCTTCTCAAGAGGCGGGAAAGGCTTTATTTTGTTGTAGCCTGAGAGATATGTTGTACGACTAGACTCGCTCATTTCAACTTTTATATGTTATGCATGATTAAATTACGTCGTCAATCAACAATATCAACCTTAATCCTCGCCTTTTTGAGTAAAGCCATGCTAAATTTTTTTATGGAATCTATTGCTTTGACATGTTTCTCCATTGTAAAGTTCAGTCACCATTCTCCATTCAAATGGGTTCAATCAAGTTTCTTGTGAACTCTCTCCTTCTCTCTTCCTTATAGGCTAACTTTCTAAGATAATCTAAGCCTGTTCTCTCTCTCTCAAACAATTTTTTTTTTTTAATTGAGAGATTCCTCCTTCCTGATTATATAAAGAGTTCGAAACTTCCATTTTTGTATTTAAAATATTTATAAAATATTATAAGAATATTTTACAACCGAAAAATTACATACATACCATTCAATTCCTTTGTATTTACACATCGGCTATAAGCTCGTTGAATTCTACATCCATTTGACATTCTAAATGTGTCTAGAAAGCTTCGAAAAGAGGTTTAATGTATTGATCAGAGTTTGATTTAATTCGTGTTAAACTAACTTTAGATATTATTGGGTTGCCTCGTGGAGCCGGTCAGTTTCAATGTGAGTTTGCTTAAATCAGAGTTATGGATGTCTTTAATCAAAGTTTAACATTTTTTGCTCAAAAAATTACCTCGAGATTCATGTCATGCCTCAAAATTATTGCAAGATGAAGTATTTGTTGATGTCATATCAAAGCTCACTCAAGTTCAACTCGTTTACACCCCTAAATTCTACGGAATATAATTATTGATGAAGGCGCGAATTGATGGAGAACAATGTAAATATTTTTTATAAAAATAAAAATCATATTTTAGATGAATTAAAAATTAAGAGATGCACTGATGATCAATAATGCTGAAGAAATTATAAATATTAATTAATTATTAAAATGAATTCAAACTCTCATGGGAATGAAATCAAATGTCCATTCGAAACTTCCCAAGCAAAAGCCCAATGAATTTTTAAAATAAGAGCTAGTTCAATGCCTATCATAAAAAACAATATCTATCATGAGTTGGGCTGTCAAAACGGCTCATTGTTCGTGAACAGCTTGTGTTCGGCTCGTTCTTTAAGTTAATGAGCCGAAAACGAACAAAAATTTGTTAGTTCGTGCTCGGCTCGTTTAGGCACGAACTACTACTCCTCAATTTTATAATATATATATATATATATATATATATATATATGAATGAGTAGTATTTTTTAAAAAATTAATTGAATACAAGGCTAAAAAGATTTATAATCAATTAAAAGTATTAAATAAAAAAATATAATAATAATTATTAAATTAGATTCAAATGATGTTTTAACATAAACAATAATTTTTTTAAATCTTGCCCCAATCTTTATGGCTACATGAATAAGGTTTTTAAAAAGACTTTTTGTTCGTGAACGGCTCATGTTCGGCTCTCTAATCAAACGAGCCGAATACGAACACACTTTTTTGGGCTCGAAATATAAACGAGCCAAACACAAGCTGAGCCTGGGCTCGCTCAGCTCATTTACACCCCTAAATTCATGAGAGTAATATCAAGAATATATTAACTAATAACTTAAAGTTAATAATTAAAATAAAATTTAATTAAATTTCAAATAAGTTTAGGAAAAAAATTGTAAGCTCTGATTCAAAATGGGTGCAGATCAAAGCAAGCGAGTTAGAATTGTGTGTTAATAATACTTTAAAAAGAATTTAAATACATATCACAAAATTCTTTTTAATTTAAATAAATAACACCTCAATTTTAGTATTTATATTTGTAGCACTCCGGTGTTTAAAGTTCATGTGTTAGATATGTAAATACATAAGAAATGTATGGCGTGTAAGTGAAATTATGAAATATCTATTTCCCTTTTTAAAAAGCCACGAACAGTAATATTTTTTATAACTACAATGATTTGAGGAACGTTTGTGTAAAAATGAAATTTACTTAAATGCCCCCAATAGCATAGTGGTTGTTACTTAAATGGATGAAAGGACTGCCCCAACAGCATAGTGGTTTTTACATATCTGGCCCCGATAGCATAGGGGCCGGATATGTTGATACATAAGAATCATGCCGTATTTACTTAAATGCCCCCAATTTAAATTTTAATAAAATAATAATTATTTTGTTTATCAAATGAATGAAAGGAGTTGATTTCATCTTCTTTATCACTAAGAAGAAGTTTGGTAAAAAATTTTGGACAAATTGTTCAACTTAACCCAAATAGCATAATGGTTGTTGATGAAATGCAAGTTTGAGCAACAATATCTGCACATTAGAAATGTATCAGCACTGAATCTCGAGAAAATCAGACGGATTAAGATTCATGGAAATATGGTCACCCACATAAGGAAGACAAATGGTCGAGAAAGACCAAATGTCACGTCACCAAAAAATCAAAGACTTGATTGACCAACTAAAGATCTATTGAGTTGGGATGTGAAGCTGGTTGAACGAAGGTCGTCCGAGCCAAAAACCAATATTTATTCAGTTGAGAGAAAGCATCAACTCAGCTATCACTCCACACCACTTGCCCCCTCTTATGAGCCTTAGAGACTTAAGGAAGATAAAGATTCTCCCCAAGATATACTTCGCGAACACCCCATCAGCCATATATTTTTTTGTCAAGAGATGAGTTACATGTCTGATTACGGTGATTCACTCTATGTCAGACAACTTAGTCTTACCATGGCGGCAATAGCTCCTCATATAGGGGTCGACAATCAATAGCTACACCAAAGCAGGCGATCAGTTGACTCAAGTCGATCGAGCGAAGTCCGGACGACTGAAGATCAGTCAAAGCCAATCAAGAAGCCCAATTTAGCATTGTCAGTTGAATGAGTCTTGCTAACCCAAGGTCGCTAATCTCAGTCGTCTTAGCAATAAGATAACCAAGTCATAGACTCATTCATGTAAATATCCAAAATACCCTATAACACCCCAGTTAAAGTAGGTGCAATCAAGTTGTTTTACACACATTACACTCTTCTCTAATAAATAGAGTTGTCATTTTGACACTAAATGTTAATTAGTAAATCAATGAATCAATTCATTACAACGCACGCACAAACAAACACACACACACGCTCTTCTCATCTGTTTAACGCTCTATTTCTTACATGTGATTCCCAAGACAAATTCAGATTCAACAATATATGAAGAAAAAAAATAATTGTTAACTTGTAGTGCTATATTTGCTATATAATTACTTGTATAAAATATTTACATACATATTACATAATTTTTATATATTTATAAATACAATTTTCAAATTTAAATTTGCTACTTTAACACTCAAATTTTAAGAATTGTGTGATACATATGTCATAAGACCTCTATTATATTTTCTTATGCATATGCATCTACTCAAAAAAATTGAGATGATAAATGAAATTTATATTCACTAATAGCTTAAATTTGATAAATTAATAATTGATATAAGAAAAAAGAAATAAAATTTTATTTTTGATTTAATCATATTAAATTTATATTATATCATAATTTAAAATTTTAATAAATTAATTTTAAATTAAATTCAAATACAGATAAAAATTTTAGGCGAAAAAGTGCGCAAAAATAGAATTGGGGGAGAAGATTAAAATGCAAATTGATGTTTTTATTTTTAGGTCATTTACCGGAATATCACTCTGTTCTTATATCACCCAAAATTTTGACGTCATATGTAAAAATTAATACTTAGGTGTTAGATATATAAATACAAAAAAAATTGTGGTATGTGTAGAAATATTTTTTTACCTAAAAACATGGGATATATTTCAGCTTTGGAGATGCAGGGTATCGAACCCTGTACCTCTCGCATGCAAAGCGAGCGCTCTACCATTTGAGCTACATCCCCTATTTGTTATCTTTGAATAAATATTTATTATATAATATTTAGTCTTAATTTAATTGTTTTAAAATTTACATTATGTCATTTTTAGATGATATTAATGATATAGGGGGCAATAAATGTAGGAAAACAAAGTTTAGAGGTTAGATATGTAAATACATAGAAAATGGGCAGGATGTGCGTAAAAGCCACAAAATTATCATGCAAAATTCATTACAAACAATTACATATAAGGTCGAATTACATTTCTTATGTGATTAAGTCAAATAAATATATTTATTAATTTTGATTTTAGGGTTTTATGAACTATAATATCTATTAATTTCACTGATACGATCAAAGAGAACATCACTAGGAGTTCACTTGAAAAGATGAATCATCAATAGGTGGCATAGTGATGAAGATCAAAAAGCACAATGTTTGTATTTGGATAAAATGAATTTTAAATTTAAACTCGTGTTAAAAATTTATGGATTATGATAATTTTTGTTATATTTTATTTTAAAATTTATATTATTTGATTTATTACTTGAAGTTAGTTTTGCTTATAATGAGGAGTTTGTTTAAAATTAATTTTCTTCTATTGCATAGTTAAGGTAGGACATATAAGGCCTATTATTAAAAGTGTTTCACATTGTGATGATTTAGGCTTGAGCCCTAAAACGATTTACAATTTAATAAATTTTAGATGTTTGTTATTGGGAGATGTAAAATATTGGGCGGGCCCTGTTTTGCGTTGGACTTTCTGTCTAGTTTAAAATTTGGGTCAGATTCAAGTCAAGCAGATTCAAATCCTATTAATTTTTTGTCAGACTCGATCCTAACCGACAAACCTAATTTGCCACCCCTAACCAATGTATATCGTAGAAGAGTCGGCCCAACAATAAATAGTGAAATCACTCATTGTGAAGAGTAAAATCGTTTCAATATATAATTTTATTGAATATCTTGTTTGAGCTAATTCTTTTTTGGGGACAAACTTTATTTTACATCATTTTATTAGATGTGATGGTGTACGAATTTAAATTTTTATTTACACGAGATAATTTTAGTCCCAAAATTTATAAACGTGTTAAAATAGTCGTTGGACTCAGTTCATATGGAAGACTATTAGAACTCAATTTTAAAGTAATCGTAATTATTTAATATTTTTATAAATTTTAAAATTAAAACGACCAAATATAAATAGTAGGAATTATTTTGACTCTTCACTCATAATAAAATATTGGATTTATATCAGATTGTGATATTTCGTGGCCTTTCAATAATGGGAAAAAATTTGCGTACGTCAAGAGGTACGGAGAGATGCGTACATAATATGGTACACGGGGTTTATACGAGGATTACAAGGGGGTTATAAGTTTATAACCCGTTGTACCTCCCGTGTAACCTCCAGTGTAATCCCGCTGTAACATTGTAATCTCAATGGATAAAATAAAAGCGCGGGTTACAGCTAAGTTACACGAAAGTTACAAGGAAGTTATAAAATGCTTCTAGCCCTCATGTAACTCCTATATAACGCTTTTGTACCCTATTATGTACACATCTCTGCGTACCCCTTGACGCAATTTTTTTCCCCAATAATGAAGAGATTCAAAAATCAAATTGAGTTCTATATTTAAAAGTTACATAAATGCAATTAAGTGTGTTTGTCGGTTCCAAAATCAATTATTAAAAAGCTATTAAGCAAAAGCGTTTGGGCCGGCTCCCTAAAACAGCGTTTAGTGTTGTGTGCTTCGAGCAACCCGATATGTATCTCTATCAAAGGACAAAATTTCTCTTAATTAATTCTGTTGAGAAGCTTTATATGTGGGCCCGTACATACAATAATTAGGTATTAGGTGATATCTTGATTTTTAAGCTTATTAAAATTTAAATCAAACATAAATTATTTATTTGACTTTTGTGATATCTTATTTTTATATCATAGGTGCTTACATTTGTAGCACATAATTCTAGTGGATTTATCTTATCTCACATAAATACATATTTTATTGCATAGTTTTAAAGGATCAAAATGCATGTATGTGAATATGAAAATTTGTAAATTGTGTTGATGTGAAAAGTAAATTTCAAGATCATTAGAGTATTAATAAATTTGTTAGGAGAAAAAACGAAGGATTATTCAAGTTTCATGCAATTACCATAACTGTATACACTGTAGCTATCGGCACGAATCTCAAAGAAAACGAATGACTGAAGATAAGAAAAACTTTCCAAAAAGATAAGCAACCGAGTGATTAATGTCATATCAAAATTCAAATTGTAATTCAGATATAAAATGAAATTCTTACAATGAATCAGAGCATTAACTATATTAAGAACGGTTTGCACAGTAGTTCTCTCATTTATGTAACTATAAAAAATAAGTTTTTATAATTTATAAATAAAAGACAAAAAGACGACCAAAATGAGGTAGGCTATTTGGACTCCCCTAGTTCTCTCCATATTTACTACTTGTTCATTTTATTCACTCTTTCACTCGTTTATAACTCTCGAGGCGTGTTCACAAAAGAAAATCTAGGATCCAACATAAATGAAAAATATATATATTTTTTTATTTTGTTTGATTATAAGGTGAAACAAAATAAAATAAAATTGTGTCAAAGACTTATAATATTTAAAGTCAAAATGAAAGGAAAATGTAGTACTGTATAAAATGATTATGTGCAACATTCAGATGCATTCAGACTTCGTGTACGATAATGTTGTGCATTATTGTCAGTTATTGTAGACATGTTATACAACAACACACAACAATATTATATATAAAGCCTAAATACATTCAAGCTATGTACATAATATTCTTTTGGTATTTCAAGAGATTTTGAAGGGAGAATATTTAAAGAAAAGAATAAAAAATGCTAATTTTATTCCCAATTAATTTTAAATTGATTATTTTATTTTATTGTTAATTTCAATATCATGATGAATAATTATAAATGTTGTTGTTGTGAGATCTAGATATACACCAGCCATTTGATGTGGTATATATATAAATAAAACATGAGAACGATCGATGAAGCGAAAAATTGAACGAGAAAATTCATACCAGAAAAGAATAACACAGCAGAACACACAGATTTACGTGGTTCGGCAAATTGCCTACGTCTACGGAGTTGCAAAGGATTTTACTACTTGAGGAATTTATACCAGTCGATCACCTCGACTTACAAGAGGAATCTCTTACCTCACGTCGTTAATTTCTCTTCTTCTCTTTCTACACCGAGACACACTGAAGAAACTCTATACCGAGATACACCGAAGAAGTCAAACTTACAAGAGAAATAAACTCAATTTATCTTCTGCCACAAGTCACCAAGAAGAAGCCTATGGAGAACAATCTTCTTATTCTTCTTTCTTCTTCCTTCTGCCGCAAGAAACTGCTCCTCCTTGCACCACTCTTCCTCTGCCTCGAGGAAACCTTCCTCTGCCTCGAGGAAACCTTCCTCTATCCCAAGGAAACCGAAGAATAACTCAAAGCGTGACTGCTAAACCCAAGGAGAGCCATCCGAAGCTTTTATCATGAACATGAGAGAGCGAAGAGATGCTTCACTTCATAAAGAGGAAGACAAGAGTGGTTATTTGTGAAGATGTGTGACTCTCCAAAGTAAAGTAACCGCCCAAACATAGTGGACCGGGCTCCACCGTTTCTAACGATAAAAAAGAAGGTTCTTATGTTTTTATATTAAAAATTAATTTTATATTATTAGAAAAATAAATTAAAATTTGCATAATTCTTTTATTTTTAAAAGACGATGCACTGGCCGCGTTGTAGTTGGGCAACTCCACTTATTTAAAAAAAAAAAAAATCAAAAAAATTTTTGACACCGTATTTAAATGAAATTCCTACTTATATTTGAAAGTTCAAAATGTTAGTCTATATTTTGACCGTGCAAAATAAGTTATAAATATTTAAATAAGTACGATATCCATATTAATATACATGATCTAATTTTATTATTTGCACTTGAAAATTTATATTTAATGGATGGCTCATAGGCCATTTGGTTTTTAGTATATANAAGGGTTCCAAATTGCTGAATTCTTCAACGGCGGCAAATAGAAGACTTGAGTGTTGAATATTGAGCGACGTTAACGAAGGAGCTTTGAAGCCTATTTAAAGGCCAGGCAAGTGGGGTTCTGTGCGGCTTTCCTCGTACCTGTTGCTGCCACGTGTGAAATCACATCACGGCGTGAGAGATGAACTCGATTGGAGCCGTCCGATCATAGTTCCTTGACGGTGTTCCACACCGCTGGGTTAGCCATACGCGTGCTTTTCCCCGTTCGCATCATTATCCTTTTGCGGGGATAATTTCTAAAAAAAAAAATTTGCCCCGGGCATGACTGAAAAATATTAAAAATCAAAATGGAACATGATTTGTGAATAGTGAACAATTTTATTTATTAATATTTCCTCACGAAATGTTCTCTATATTTACACGAGCTAGTATAATATGTGATGTTACATTTTTGTTCCAATTTTATTGGATATATTAGAGTATATATTTTATTTGTATATATAAGAGATGGGCTAGTATGACTTTGGCTTGGTAAGACCGACTTAGTCGGTTGGAATTGATTACCTTCAAGTAGGTAGATCCGACCATTGACCCTTGATCCCTGCACAATGAGCTCCTGCTGACATAACTAGAGTAGGTCATCAACCAGATAGTGGTTCATCGCAACTCAATAGATAGTTTTTTCCTTGATGAGAGTGCACCCGTGGGATGACTGTGAAGCTCAATTACATTGTCAATTCTTGATCCTTGATGAGAAATTTTCAGAGCGTTCATGGGTTGTTTTGTGATGGGGAAGAACTCAATTATTTTATTGAGTTGGATTTGTGAGGAGGTATGTTGATATTTTTTCTTGACTTTCTGGTGGTAGCTTATTATAGAAGTCACGTCATCGTTGATAACCATGACAGTAGTTGGCAAAATGAGTCGTAGATGGTTGTTTCATGAGCATTGGTTGACCATAGAGGTTGTAATTGGGAGTTGCAGGAGTTATG
>JXCR01148972.1:23960-37215 GCA_002079205.1 Phalaenopsis hybrid cultivar
ATATATATATATATATATATATATATATATATATATATATATATATATATATATATATATATATATATATATATATATATATAATTAAAATAAAAACCGATAAAAAAACTCTATTTCTTGTTATAATCTAATTTTATTTCGTAAGTATTAAAAAAAATGAAAAAAATAAATAGTGATTAAACAATACGTCATATTCTTTATCAATATCTTTACGCAATTAATGCCATACCAACGACAGCTGGAAAGCTGCCCTGAAATTGATGTCTTCCGTGGCCTTAATCACAAGTTGACACAGCATTTAGATATCGCCATATTTTTTTTTCTTTTTTATTTTTTTTGTATTTTTTTTTGTAATTAATGAAATTCGGAACCACATCTTTAATTACAAAATAATATTCGATTAATATTCTGTAAATTAAAAAGTATTCCAATGATTTCCGATACAAGCTTTCACAATTTAATATGATAAAAAATAATTCTTTTGCATACTTTTATGGTAAAAATATTTAATATTAAAAAATATATATTAAACAATCATTGATTCGTCAGATTTATGATTAGTTAATTGGAATGAGTTTAATATGTCAAAATTATTTTAAAAAAAGCTTACTAAAAATGTATATATGTCCAAACCTAATACTTTTTTGTACAATATTAAAATATTTAATTATTTTTAAACTATTTTGATAAAAGCTGTGTGATGGTAATAGCAAAATTTTAATAGGATGAATATAGAATTTCGTGGAAAGTATTTTTATATAAGTATTATAACTAAACTATTTATCAAATAAATAAACTATATTATCAATATTATTATTATTTTAGTGTAGAGAAAATAAACAATTTCTCCTTTTTTTTTTCATTTAGCTATGGAAAATAATACCCTTATTTTAGTTTTAAGATGAAGAAAATAAATGTATTTAAAAAAAAAATTTATAGAATTCGACCCCTATAAATAATAGGATGTTAAAAGGTGAATAAAGAATTCTCCCACCAAACTCTCTATAGTGGTTGCTCTCTCTCTCTCTCTCTTCTTCTATCGACTCTAACTCTCGAGACGTGTATTTCCGAATTGTTGGGTATGACTCGTATACCAGATAAAGGACAAGTGCTGGAGTGCAGGGGCAACACCCCATCGGCACCGTACATGAGTAATTTCGTAATTACATATTGTACGTCAGGGTTATATATGTCTTGTTTGTAACCCCAGACAAGTTTTCTACACTTTTTTTGAAATTGAAATAAAAATTGCAGCTCTGTTCCCGATGACATCAACATCTTTGACAAACATCCTTAAATCTATGTGTTTTGCCTGTATTTGTGTTTATTCTTGTTTTATTTGCTCTAAAATTATCAACACGAATGACAACTTAAAATTCAACAATCATATATTATTCCGACTTCAAATACCAATCTAGTTTTTTTTTTTTTTTTTCCATACCAAAATCCCAAATAAAAGTTGAAGGCTATAAAGAGGTGGAGATTTTGTTAAAATATACTTTATAATAATTAGTTAAAAATATTTATTATTTAATGTATTTAAAAAAAAAGTGCTCTTGGCGTTTCGGTCAAAGTCAAGTAAAAAAAAAATTAATATTTTCTTACTTCTAGTAGTTTCCCGGAACCAAGTCATTGTCAGCAATTTGCAATTATAAAAGCAAATATAGTAATTTTATTGATAATTAAATAATTAATTTTTTATTCAAATTAAATGTTTATTAAAATATTTTAAAACCTTCCAGGACCCTTACAATGACGAATAAAGTATGTGGTTAATTTAGGAGCACGACGCCATTAGCCGGAGCGAGTTCATAGAACGAGTCAAAAAGAGAGTGACGCGGAAACGAAGTAAAGGCTTAAAGCAAGATGTATAGGCGTGATTTATTGAATGATAAAAACTAATAAAAAATTAAATTGGAATTTATATATGTGTCCCACAATATGAATTTACGTGTAGATATATATTACCTAATATTTAATATTTAAGTATTCATATTCATATTTGTCGAGTGATTATTTAGCGTCTTAGCGTTGTATGAAAATCTAACACACACTCAGGTAATTAAAGTTACTACTAGAGACGCTAAGTGACACATTTGTAAATTTCTTTTTATAATTTCTGCCACACATCCCAAAAATTATTTAAAACATATTTACAAGGTGATTTTTTTGAACTATTAAACCAATGTATTTAGCAATTAACATGTTACAATGGAACTATTAAGAATTTGAGAGGATGGCTGAAATGTAAATAGGAATTTTCAGGTGGTCTGTAGGTAATTGTCCAAAAAAACCATGTTTTATTTTTATTTTGTTTCATTTTGTAAGGGTTGTTGATGAAATAATTAAATAATTTTCGGTCAACTTAGAAGCCACCATCCAAACCCCCGGAGGACAAAATTTGCCCATGTCGAGGAAGATGTCGAGGAAGGACAGTTGCTCCCTCAAAATATGTAATTTTCTATTTATAAATATTAGAATTTAATACTATTTATTTATTTATTTTATATAATTTAATAATTTTATCTTTTTCGATATATTTTTTTGACAAATACGTTAAGAAAATTATATATTTGTTAATTTTATTGATTTATAGTGCTAGTTTCGATCGAGTTATCCCTCACTCAGAGCCCGTTTGAGGTAACTTATAAGTGTGACGGTGTTTTTGAAAACACAGTCTAAACGTTTAATTTGTGCGTTTTTTAAAATACTCCCTTCCGCGTTTGAGTTTTTTACACTAAACACAGGCCGTCGGTCGACCCGTGGGCCGCTTTTCAGAATAAGCTGCTTATCCTAAAACACACAAGCTGTCCCAAACAAACACCTCAGTTTATTTACAAAGAAAATGGAGGCATTTACTCAATGTTAAATATGACACACAAGCTGATTATTTATGCACGAGTAAATTAGCATATATACAAAAATTAAAATTCCAATGTTAAATATGTAAATATATGGAATTTAAGTGATAATGTATGTAAATCTTCCTACACAAAAGACCAAAATTTGAAAAGATAATCATTTAAGAAAATTAATAAAGCAGATGTGAAAAAAAAAAAAAAGAAATATAATTGATAGAAGTTCTGCTGCGGCGGCGCCGGCAATCAAAATTTTTTATTTATTTTATGCATATTTTATAATTTTTTTATTTTATTTAATTATTTTTTTTTTTTTTNTTAATTCTAGTTCCTGCCTCTTAATCATCGCCACATGATCAACATTACATTTTATCAAGGCAATAAAAAAGACAAAGCAATTTTCATATTTTATAACTTTATTTCTCCAATTAGAAAGACAAATGAAACCTTATATTTTAAAATGTAAAGTAAATAATTTTAATTGGATCAGATGCCATAATTTTTTTTCTCTTTATTTTCTTCCCATCTAGGTGCTCTGCATATTACTATTAAGTTTATTGAAACGTAATGCATTTCTATCATTGAAAATTATCTAACACTTTAACAACATAGAAAAAATATTACCTCAAAAGTATTGATGTATCAGTACTCCAATGGTGGGGTGTCACGTATGCAATGGTCCCACCGTGACGCCACGTGACACCCCACCATTAGATAATTTATTTGAGCCCTTAGTTTCTTTTTATCTGATACTTATTGATCGTATATAATTTCAGTCCTTCACGCGATCTTCATGATAATGGTTTCTTCGTTTGGGATGAAGCTCAATAATGAGCGTCAACTAGCATTAATTGGCAAAGTTCGGACACATGGTTGCGGAGCCACGCAGACATGGATATATGATACTAAGAAATTACACGTCTGCTAATGTTCTTTAGAAACATCATCATTTTGCTTGTCTAGTTAAGCTTAATAATTAAATTCTCTTTCTTGAACTGCCATCCCTTGCTTGACATAAGAAAGACGTTTCAGGTTTTTTAACCATACAACGAAATAAGGAGTAAAGTGCTTTGTATTGGATCGTTTTAGTCCGAGAAGCTATTGAAGTATCAAAATAATCTCCCAGTTTAAATTGGGCCTAAAATAGTCCCCATGGAGACCATAACAGCTCAATTTAAAAATACTTGAAGACTATTTTATCACTTCTACAAATTTTGAGATTAAAACAACCAATGAAAATAGTCTAAAACTATTTTGACAATGTGTGCTAAAAAGTTCGTTGCGGTAGAACCATGAATTATCGTTTTAGAGGTACGAGAGTCCAACATGCACTCAGGTTAAAAAAAATAACAAATAGAGATGCCAAATATTTTTACTTGAAGAACCCACACTCAGAAAAAAACAAAATAACCATTAGAGATACCTGATGTGAAAAACTAAAAAATGTATAAAACTTTGAGATTTGATCGAGTTAGAATAATTCAGTGTGTATTGATGATTACATGCACGGGTTCTTGTCTCCCAGGCGAGAGAGGCCTACACAATTTCTCAAGATATAAGATTCATTGCACAATGGTAGGGGATGATTGTAGTTAGTATCAATTGCTGAGACTAGTATCTTATCTTTGAAAAGCGTTGTTGCAAGTGTTCAGAAGGATGTACTGCTCTGTTTGGTGCTTCATTGTTTGACAACTTGCATCCCTGGTATGATACAACAAGTAGCTTCGTCACAAGGAACAAGTGCAGCCAATGGCGGTTGAAGATAGTTGATATGCAGTGCTCAAAGGTGGTTGTCAACTGAAAGAGCTGACGATGTTTGTTGGATCCTCTGTGTAGAACTTGGGACCTCGTTCAATCTCTTTCAAGCTTTGGTCTCCCACATTTTCAAGGTCTAGTCCCTTCTTAAGAAGAGATTATGACCTAATTTATAGAATTCAGATGCAAATAAGGAGGGAATTTGGATCACTCTAAACAAACGACCCGGGAAGCTTCTCTTATTCAGACGGTGTTTTGTCGACATTTAAATATCTTAATGATATTAGAATTGAGTGATATTGAGCTTGTTAGATTTGTCTTATCGAGAAACTCAATTTGACTCGACTATAAGCTCGTAAAATTTAAAAATTCATTTGTCATTACAATTATGCACTTAAAATTTTTAAAAGTGATTNTTGTTTTGTCGACATTTAAATATCTTAATGATATTAGAATTGAGTGATATTGGGCTTGTTAGATTTGCCTTATCGAGAAACTCAATTTGACTTGACTATAAGCTCGTAAAATTTAAAAATTCATTTGTCATTACAATTATGCACTTAAAATTTTTAAAAGTGATTTAACATCATAATATCGGTTTGATTCGATTTGATTTGAATTAGACCAATTTTGATATAATTGAGTCAATCTCATCGACCCGATCAATTCGACTATAACTTTGAATAGTTTTTAATCGAAGTTAAATGTTTATGACTTAAAAATTATTCTGATATTAATGTCATGCCTCGAGATTCGGATCGGCTGATTAATGGCGTATCATACACTNTGACTATAATTTTGAATAGTTTTTAATCGAAGTTGAATGTTTATGGCTTAAAAATTATTCTGATATTAATGTCATGCCTCGAGATTCGGATCGGCTGATTAATGGCGTAGCATACACTTCACTCAAAAAATTAAATAGATTTTGCCTTCGGAATAATGCCAAGCAACAATTTTTGTAAATATTGTTATAACGGTAAAATACTACCCATACACTTGTATAAATCAAACAATATTGCGGTAATCTCTCTCACAATAAAAATAATAGCTTACATAATCTGCTTCCCACAACTTCTATACATCCCTGTAGAAAAGTTTCTTCAGGAGCCACTATACATTTCTTTATACTATAAGCCACATAGGCGGAAGAAGAAGAAGAAGAAGAAGAAGAAGAAGAAAGCTCAAACCTTCCATGGCTTCTTCCTCTCTAGAAGCANGGAGCCACTATACATTTCCTTGTTCATATTATACTATAAGCCACATAGGCGGAAGAAGAAGAAGAAGAAGAAGAAGAAAGCTCAAACCTTCCATGGCTTCTTCCTCTCTAGAAGCACACCAGACACATAACAGCGCAACAGAAAAGAAAAATCCACAGCTGATTCATCCAGCTTTCCACCATCAGCTCCTGCCTACACCTCTGATTCCTCCTACCCACTGTCGCTGACTGGTTCAAGCTCGTGTGGAGATCTTCTTGGTTCCTAAATACCCTCGGAAGCATCGCGAAAGCAAACTCCCCAAGCAAAACCCCAGCGTTGGAGTGCAGAACTCCGACATGATTCGTCAAATCGCTGCCGTAAAATTGGTGGTTCTGATACAGGGTAGCACCCTGCCTCACCTCTAGGGGTGGATGGAGATCACTTGCGACGGCCTGAGAAACCAATTTCCGGTGATCTCGAGGTCGATCAGGGATGCTGCGGTCTTCACTGTCGTGTTGTTTGGAATCGAGACCGCGGCCATAGAGTGGTACGAGGGAAGATTCCGAGAGGGAGGATTTGCAGACAGGGCAATGGCGATGGTTGGTACCGAGATCGAGCCAGCGAAAAATACAGGGCCAGCAGTAGAGATGGCCGCAGAGGGTGACGACTGGATCGGCGGCGAACTCAAGGCAGATGTTGCAGTCAAAGCAAGCTGTGGAGGCGCAGGAAGAAAGTGCTTTAGAAGAGGGATCAAGATCCAGCGAGGGTTCCACGACGAGATCATTGAAGCATCCGTTCAAAGTTGTTTCAACATCCATATTTCTGTAAAAAAGAGGAACAGTTCCACTGTGAGAATTTAATAAATCAAGTGTTTCAACAAGCAATTGTCTTGCTAATCTGCTTCTAAATCTGAAACCATTTTGACTGTTCGGACATCTGTTAGCGGATTCAGAAACTTAAAAAAGAAAGAACAGAGGNGTTTCAACAAGCAATTGTCTTGCTAATCTGCTTCGAAATCTGAAACCATTTTGACTGTTCGGACATCTGTTAGCGGATTCAGAAACTTAAAAAAGAAAGAACAGAGGNCTTCCAACAAGCAATTGTTCTGCTAATCTATTTCTAAATCTGAAACCATTTTGACTGTTCGGACATCTGTTAGCGCATTCAGAAACTTAAAAAAGAAAGAACAGAGGGGAATAAACAGAAGGGAAATCCAAACCTAATTTAAAGAACTAAGGGGTGTGAAATTTCATTCAGTGAAAAACTTAAAACCAAATCTACGAGCAAGAATTAGGGTTTCTCTTGTTCCTCCCTTCCCAAAGTCCTAAACAACATAATCTCCTTCTAACCCTAATCCGATCGAGAAAAAACGCACAGAAATCAATGAAAAACTTAAATATATTGTTAAATTTCAAATCGAGGAGCTCATCGGACGCATACCGATCACCGTCTCTTGCGGCTACTGAAAAGAGTAAAGGGTTCCAAATTGCTGAACTCTTCAACGGTAGCAAATAGAAGACTGAGTGTTGAATATTTTGAGCGACGTTAACGAAGGAGCTTTGAAGCCTATTTAAAGGCGAGGCAAGTGGGGCTCTGCGCGGCTTTCCTCGTACCTGTTGCTGCCACGTGTGAAATTACATCACGGCGTGAGAGATGAACTCGATTTGAGCCGTCCGATCATAGTTCCTTGACGGTGTTCCACACCGCTGGGTTAGCCATACGCGTGCTTTTCCCTGTTCGCATCATTATCCTTTTGCGGGGATAAATTTCTAAATAAAAATGTTGAATTATGATTTGTGAATATTGAACAATTTTATTTATTAATATTTCCTCATGAAATGTTCACTATATTTATACGAGCTAGTATAATATGTGATGTTACATTTTTGTTCCAACTTTATTGGATATATTAGAGTATATTTTTTATTTTTATATATACAAGTATATTACTTTGTTGTCCTATAACATGGCAGATGCGCGAGAGTATGCAATGTGCTTAGTTACATCATTTTTGTGCTTTTGGTCTGATCGGCCATCTCAAGCCGATCACCCACTCTTTTTACTTCGACCGGCGATCACGACCTGGTCGACAAATAGCTTGCTTGCTTGTATACTTTCTTGAATGTTGCATGTTTTCTTTGCATATGTAAGAAAAATCTTTTTGACTTTATGTTTATGTTTTATTTCATCAGATGTAAAATATTTTTGTTTTGTATGTTTTGCATGTGATACGTTTGGATGTCTTTTTGTGCATCCATATTTTCATGCCTCTTCAAGCATCCATACTTGTGGTGTCCATTTGAACACCCACGCTTGTAAATGTCTTCCCCACATACAACGTTGTAGCCACGTGGATGGACACTTGCACACATTAGGAGTTGACTCATAAGACATCTATCTCATTTTTATTGACACCATCTAGAGTGTCGTATGTATTTCACATTGCATCAAGCATGGGTGATACTTCCTAGCCACTAAACTTCTATGAGGCACAATGTGTGTACACCTAAGTGCGTGATTCTCACTTGTAAAGATCACATCACGTTGTTTGTTTGAAACTTAACATTTATGCATGCTTGTCATTTGCATGTCGTTTGCTTGACATTTTTTGCATGTCATATGTTTGACATTTCTCATATATTCATTTTGAATTTTGGGATGTGAGAGACACACTCTCTATCATGTGGCTTAATAGGAGCTTTGAAACATCAGAGCGTTTCAATATGAAGTAATCATCATTTGATGACATATTCTCAAGGTTCATGATGATATAAACGAAAGTACTTTTATGGAGGGTATTATTGGGTATCCCCTATCCCCTATGGTGTATTTAATGAGAGTGTATGTTCCATTTGGAAACTCTTGACCTTATAACAAAAATACTATGTTTGATTATCTCGTTATGGGTGGTTTATAGATGGATTATTTTCACGAATATGGTGTTTCGAGCTACTTCGATCAGAACATGTTCATATGTATATTATTTCTCCATGGATTACTCATATATATGTATTATGTTTTTTTTTTTTTTGGGGTCTATTTTTTGTGGTATTTTTGAAATTTATAATGATTTAAAATGAAGATTTATTCAAATAAGAGGAATATACGATGATATATAACTAGACAAGCTCGCGACTCCAAGTACTCTAAAAAGAGCCGAGAAAGCTTCTATATTAAATCCTCTATTATGATTAGTCTCTCTCAATAACTATCAAATAAATGACATGATAACTAGATGATTGTAGTTCTGTTTGGGATCACTTTCTGTTTTTTTTTTTTTTTTTTTTTTTTTTTTTTTTTTTTTTTTTTTTTTTTTTNTTTTTTAACATGTTCCATTTCTGTTTTATTTTTTTGTTTTTTGTTATTAGAAAATGCATTTGGAACCGTTATGTTCATATTTTTTTAAATAAAAAATATATAACATATTTGATTAAATATATATTTTTTAAGGAAAAAAAACTGTCATTTTAATAAAACTGTTGGGTCCACGTACATTCCAGTATTAAACTTGACCGCCCATAGCATATACTACTTTTTTCTCGTTCCACCAAACACGAAACATTACCAAGGAGCGATCGAGCAATGAAGTTTTAACTATTTAAAAAAACAGATTACAATATATTTTTTCTGTGTTCCTCTAAAAATTATATATATATATATATATATATATATATNAGGAGTTATGAATCACGTAGGTCGTACAAGTCATAGTCGTAAGCTGCAATGACGTCCGTGGGTCACAGGGGCCAAAGTCAGGAGTTGTACGAACATTAGACCACGTAAGTCGTAGTGGTGAGTAGCAACAACGTCCGTAGATCGCAAGGGTCGGAGAGTTGTACGAGCTGTGAACCACGTAGGTTGTAGTGTTGGGTTGAAAAGATATTCATAGGATGCTGAGACCATAGTCAGGAGGTGCACGAGAGTATGCAATGTGCTTAGTTACATTGTTTTTGTGCTTTAGGTCTGATCGGTCATCCCAAGTCGATCACCCACTCTTTTTACTTCAACCGGCCATCACGACCTGGTTAAAAGATAACTTGCTTGCTTGTATATTTTCTTGAATGTTGCATGTTTTCTTTGCATATGTAAGAAAATTCTTTTTGACTNTAGGGTTCCAAACTGCTGAATTCTTCAACGGCGGCAAATAGAAGACTGAGTGTTGAATATTGAGCGACGTTAACGAAGGAGCTTTGAAGCCTATTTAAAGGCGAGGCAAGTGGGGCTCGGCGCGGCTTTCCTCGTACCTTTTGCTGCCACGTGTGAAATTTCATCACGGCGTGCGAGATAAACTCGATTGGAGCCGTCCGATCATAGTTCCTTGACGGTGTTCCACACCGCTTGGTTAGCCATACGAGTGCTTTCCCCTGTTCGCATCATTATCCTTTTGCGGGGATAAATTTCTAAAAAAAAATTTTTGCCCCGGGCATGACTGAAAAATATTAAAAATCAAAATGTTGAATATGATTTGTGAATAGTGAACAATTTTATTTTTTAATATTTCCTCATGAAATGTTCACTATATTTACACGAGCTAGTATAATATGTGATGTTACATTTTTGTTCCAATTTTATTGGATATATTAGAGTATATTTTTTTATTTGTATATATACGAGATGGGCTAGTATGACTTTGGCTTGGTAAGACCGGCTTAGTCGGTTGGAATTGATTACCTTCAAGTAGGTAGAACTGACTCAATCTGCTAGACTTTATCGATTTAGTCCGACTATTGACCCTTGATCCCTGCACAATGAGCTCCTGCTGACATAACTAGAGTAGGTCATCAACCAGATAGTGGTTCATCGCAACTCAATAGATAGTTTTTTCCTTGATGAGAGTGCACCCGTGGGATGACTGTGAAGCTCAATTACATTGTCAATTCTTGATCCTTGATGAGAAATTTTCAGAGCGTTCATGGGTTGTTTTGTGATGGGGAAGAACTCAATTATTTTATTGAGTTGGATTTGTGAGGAGGTAGGTTGATATTCTTTCTTGACTTTCTGGTGGTAGCTTATTATAGAAGTCACGTCATCGTTGATAACCATGACAGTAGTTGGCAAAATGAGTCGTAGATGGTTGTTTCATGAGCATTGGTTGACCATAGAGGTTGTAATTGGGAGTTGCAGGAGTTATGGACCACGTAGGTCGTACAAGTCATAGTCGTAAGCTACAATGACGTCCGTGGGTCACAGGGGCCAAAGTCAGGAGTTGCACGAATATTAGACCACGTAAGCCGTAGTGGTGAGTAGCAACAACGTCCGTAGACCGCGAGGATCGGAGAGCTGTACGAGCTGTGAACCACGTAGGTTGTAGTGTTGAGTTGAAAAGATGTTCGTAGGATGCTGAGACCATAGTCATGAGGTGCACGAGAGTATGCAATGTGCTTAGTTACACCGTTTTTGAGCTTTAGGTCTGATCGATCATCCCAAGTCGATCACCCACTCTTTTTACTTCAACCGGCCATCACGACCTGGTTAAAAGAAAACTTGCTTGCTTGTATATTTTCTTGAATGTTGCATGTTTTCTTTGCATATGTAAGAAAATTCTTTTTGAATATATGTCTATGTTTTATTTCATCACATGTAAAATATTTTTGTTTTGTATGTTTTGCATGTGATATGGTTGGATGTCTTTTTGTGCATCCATATTTTGCATGCCTCTTCAAGCATCCATACTTGTGGTGTCCATTTGAACACCCACGCTTGTCAGTGTCTTCCCCACATACAACGTTGTAGCCACGTGGATGGACACTTGCACGCATTGGGAGGAGTTGATTCATAAGACATCTATCTCACTTTTATTGACACCATCTAGAGTGTCGTAGGTATTTCACATTGCATCAAGCATGAGTCATACTTCCTAGCCACTAAACTCCTATGAGGCACAATGTGTGTACATCTGGGTATGTGACTCTCACTTGTAAAGATCACATCACTTAGTTTGTTTGAAACTTCACATTTATGCATGCTTGTCATTTTCTATTTTTTGAAATTTATAATGATTCAAAATGAAGATTTATTCAAATAAGAGGAATATGCGATGATATATAACTAGACAAGCTCGCGACTCCAAGTGCAATAAGAAGAGCCGAGAAAGCTTCTATATTAAATCCTCTATTATGATTAGTTTCTCTCAATAACTATTAAATGAATGAGATGATAACCCGATAATTATAGTTAGGTTTGGGATCACTTTATTTTTCTATTTTTATTTTTATTTTTAATATGTTCCATTTTTGTTTTTTTTTTGTTATTAAAAAATGCATTTGGAACTGTTATGTTTATATTTTTTAAAACAAAAAATATAAAACATAGTTGATTGAATATATATTTATTTAAGGAAAAAACTATCATTTTAATAAAACAATTGGGTCCACGTACGTTCCAATATTAAACTTGACCGCCCATGGCATATACTACTTTTTTTCTTGCTCCACCAAACACGAAATATTACCAAGGGGCGGCCGAGCGATGGACGATAGTCATTGTTTTAACTATTTAAAAATACAGACAACAATATATTTTTTTTGTGTTCCTCTAAAAATAAAAAAATAGATATAAAATAAAAACCGATAAAAAAAATTCTATTTCTTGTTATTATCTATTTTTTTTATTTTGTAAGTATTAAAAAAGTGAAAAAATAAAAATTAATCCCAAGAAATTCTAAGCAGTTTCCTTTGCTATGCTCGAAATTCACCTCACTCAAAAAAAATGAAAAAATAAATAGTGATTAAGGGTCTGTTTGAGACAGCTGCAACTTATTGAATAATCTGCTGATAAGCTAATTAAAAATAATATGCTGATAAGCTATGTGCGATAGCTATTACAAATTTTTATTATTATGGAAAAGTCAAATCACAGCGAGAAAGCTGCCGCTGCACCTAGACAGGTGCAGTGTGAAAACTCTGATTTCAGCGTTTTGAAAACACATAAGTTGCCAAAACGCAATTCACCCAAATAGCCCATGTGCATTTTTAAAACGCCACCACACCAAACGGACCCTGAGAATACGTCATATTCTGTATTAATATCTTTACGCAATTGAGGCCATATCAACGACAGCTGGAAAGCTGCGCTGAAATTGATGTGTTCCGTGGCCTTAATCACAAGTTGACACAGCATTTAGATAGCGCTATTTTTTTTTTCTTTTTTTTTTTTGTCATTTTTTGTAATTGATGAAATTCGGAACCACATCTTTAATTACAAAATAATATTCAATTAATATTCTGTAAATTAAAAAGTATTGCAATGATTTCCGATATGATCAAAAATCATTCTTTTGCATACTTTTCTGGTAAAAATATTTAATATTAAGAAAAAAAAAATTTAACAATCATTGATTCATCAGATTTATGATTAGTTAATTGGAATGAGGTGAATATGTCAAAATTATTCAAAAAAAAGCTTACTAAAAATGTATATATGTCCAAACCTAATACTTTTTTT
>JXCR01148972.1:39116-69698 GCA_002079205.1 Phalaenopsis hybrid cultivar
TGCTCGTGCACGCACGATCTTGAGCACAAAATCATGTGATAAGAGATAGATTACACGTGTCAACCATAAAATTTTTATGTATTTATATATATAGCACCGGAACTTTTTTATTTATATATAACAATAAAATTTTTTTAGCATCGCATATTTCTTTTTAAATGAAATGCACATTTTTATGCATGAGCCTATGACATCGAATTATTATGGTTATAAATATTAAAATTTAGAGGTAAATATGTAAATAAATTGAAATTGAGGAATATCTATGTAAATTTCCATTTTTTAAATAAAAGTAATATATTCTTTTCATTTCTTAGGACTTTTAAATCATCACCTTTGTTCAAACAGACAGATAGTATTTGGAGACTTGTTTTTTAAATAATAAAAATATAGAAAATATTTTTTTTCACTATTTTAAAACCATGTTTTTTTTCTTTTTTCGGAGCATTACTTATGCAAGGTTCAGCAACTCGCAGCCCCCGTTGTTGACTACTGCCAATTGTTGTCGAGCACCGTCGAATGCAGTCGAACAACGCCTTTTGCCGTCGAGCATCACATTCCCCCGTCGACCACTACCGACTATCGTCGTCGACCGCTGCAGTCAACTATCACATGCCGATTGTTGTCATTTGCTATCGGTTGCCGTTCGTTCCTTGCAAAAAGTTCTTCCGCAAGTCAATATTGTAACTGGAAGATCTTCCAACTCTTCCCCGCCTGTGGAAGAAGTTCTTGCAATTGTAATTATCATTCATAGTGAAACTCTTCAGCTGGATAAGACCCTGTCGTTTTCCCTTTTACGGTTTTTACACGTAAAAATTTCTGGTTTCATTACTAGTTTTTTTTCTCTCTTCTGCGTGTGTACTGAATATTTGTATCACGCTAAGACAATAATATGTTATTTCAATGCCACAAATTTTTAAAAAAATTATATATGACATGGGTGTTGCGTCGATTATATAAGCCTGCTTATAAAGGACGAGTTTGGCACTAAAAATTATAAACTTGGGGAGCACGGCCTAGCCCATGCCCGCTTTGACTTAGTCAAAAGCCCAAAATAGCCAAACCCGATTGTTCCATAAAACACCCTTGCCGTATAAAAACCCTAATTTATTTGTGAAGATTATAAGAAAATACTTGTGCTCATTTATCCACAAAGTTTTGAATTTGGTAGGAACACTTATTTGTTTATCTCATTCACTGACTGTAATCATTTTAAATGAGATTGATGAGAATTTCATCTTTCAATGATCGATGTATATCACTTGTCAACAAATTAACGAGGCGATTGACTAAGTATTTTTGATGAGCTCTTGAGCTCATCAACCCGATTTAACTGATCAATACCCGAAAAAACCTAGCCCGTGCCAGACCCAAACCATTCAACGCCCAAGTCTAGTCGTGGCTTATAATTTGCTTTTCTGTAATTAACATTACTTTCTCGAGTATCAAAAAGTTCCATGCTCGAACTCATCGATTAAAAAAAAATGGCATTTGACAGGTGGCTGAAAGTTAGGAGTTTCGTTGCCTTGACGCCGGCAATCAATTATTTTGAATCTTTTTTCTTATGAGATGTTTTATAATTTTTATTTTATTTTATTTTTTTACTCGTGCATGCCGGATATTGAGCAACATATCTTGTGATAAGAGATAGAGTACATGTGTCAACAATACAATTCTCATGTATTTATATATCCAACACTGAAACTCAAATTTTTTAATAGCACATAAAAAATATTACTTTAATAATTTTTTTAAATGAAATAAACATTTTTATACATGAATTTATAACATCAAATTATTATAACAAATTTTAGATGTGTGTGTGTAAATACATGGAATTGTCTGGTATGTACGTAAATTTTCCATTTTTTAATATAGGTAATATGAAACTTTTCATTTCTTAAAGTTTTAGAACTTTATATATATATATATATATACATATATAAACATTAGAGTACTTATATGGCAATAAAAGATGCCAAAATATGACGATTAGTGTGTAATCAAATTGATGCATGAATCTCAAGATATTTTTTTATAAAGAATTTTTTAAATTCAAATTTAAAATTTTCTAGATCCGATTCAAGTAAATTTATAATCAAGCTGATCTCCTAGGCAAGATGAACATAATGATTTCAAAATTAGTTCAATTTTTGTTCAATTTGGGTCCACTCTCTTCACTTGAAGGACGAGGATGGAAGAGAAGGAAGAGAAGGAGAAGTGAAATTCTACAACATGTTATAAAGAGAAAACCTAGTGAGTAACTGCCAGCCTTGGCAGCCACCATCGACCACCTACCTTCGTACTCGTCGAGCACTGTCGACCACCACATGTCGTCATTACTTACCATTGTCAAACATTGGTCATCAAAAATCATTGCTTGCAACCATTGTAACAAGGCTTCAACTGTTGTGAATTTCATAACATTAGTTTTTCTTAGCTATATAAAGATAGGTGTAGTTTTCAGAGTAAAATTGTAACCATGTTCAGCCTATCGTGAGCGAAGGGCATAGTCATTTATCTGTTAACATATTGTGGATTACTTTGACTAGGGTAGACCACTTAGTTTATTCCCTTCTTTTTATCCCTTGTATCTTCTCACTACTTTTATTTTATCTTTCTGGGATGGATTTACGCGAAATACTAAAATGTTAAATAATCAATCTACAACAGTGAATTTTCCTGCACTCAATATTTTGGTCATATGTTTGAAAGAAAATCCAATATTAATAGAAGTATGACTTTTATTAATGGCTAAGAAGCGTACAACTCAAACCTTCACTCCAATATCAGCTTCTCTAGGGGACAATCTCATAGTCAAAGAAGACAATCCTCTACATTTTTTCCCCTGTGGGCACATCCATGCTGGTTAACATGCCTCTCCTTTGCCCCTAGAAGTTTGCATGCATAGAATGCAAGAATTTCAAAATAAGATTCTTTAGCTTCTATGTGAAGCCCGACAATCAATATTACCGAGTAAGATTTATCTACTGCAAGATTAACCATCAATGAAAGACCCCTCAATAGAGAACGCCCCACTGACAACCCCTACTCATGCTGGAGTTCTCCCGTAATCGAGTTAGGAAGCTCCAATATGGAGAACTAGCTCAACTCTATCATGTATGAGCTACAATGTTAGGCTCAAAGAAGAATTCTACTTAAGAAATAATAGTTGTTTTCTTACTCATCATAGTTCTCAGGAGTCTTCACCTTCAAGTGATATAGTTTTCTAACGGACCATTCCAAGGTAATTCAAGCCTCAAAGCACTGATTCTTATGATGGGATGTATGACCCATATGAACATGTTTATCATTATAGAATCACCATGCATATGCAACGAGATATTGATGCATTTTTTAGTTATGTTTTTCTTACCACCTCATTGATCAAGTATAGACTTCGTTTTGGTTCTATTCACTCTTAAGCCACTCTATTCATAGCTTTGATAAACTAGTCAGACTTTTTGTAGAGTAACATATCAAATTAAATGATTATTAAATACTCATCACATATNTATAGTGAAACTCTTCAGCTGGACCAGACCCTGTAGTTTTCCCTTTTACGGTTTTTACACGTAAAAAATTCTGGTTTCATTACTGGTTTTTTTTCTCACTTCTGCGTGTGTACTGAATATTTGTATCACGCCAAGACAGTAATGTGCTATTTCATTGCCACAAATTTTAAAAAAAAATTATATATGACATGGGTGTTGCGTCGATTATCGAACGGGCCCCCCATAAGCCTGCTTATAAAGGACGAGTTTGGCACTAAAAATTATAAATTTGGGGAGCACGGCCTAGCCCATGCCCGCTTTGACTTAGTCAAAAGCCCAAAATAGCCAAACCCGATTGTTCCATAAAACACCCATGCCGTATAAAAAACCCTAATTTATTTTTGAAGATTATAAGAAAATACTTGTGCTTATTTATCCACAAAGTTTTGAATTTGGTATGAACACTTATTTGCTTATCTCATTCACTGACTGTTATCATTTTAAATGAGATTGATGAGAATTTCATCTTTCAATGATCGATGTATATTACTTGTCAACAAATTAACGAGGCGATTGACTAAGTATTTTTGATGAGCTCTTGAGCTCAACAACCCGATTTAACTGATCAATACCCGAAAAAACCTAGCCCGTGCCAAACCCAAACCATTCAACGCCCAATTCTAGTCGTGGCTTATAATTTGCTTTTCTGTAATTAACATTACTTTCTCGAGTATCAAAAAGTTCCATGCTCGAACTCATCGATTAAAAAAAAATAGTATTTGACAGGTGGCTGAAAGTTAGGAGTTTCGCTGTCTTGACGCCGGCAATCAATTATTTTGAATTTTTTTTCTTATGAGATATTTTATAATTTTTATTTTATTTTATTTTTTTACTCGTGCATGTCGGATATTGAGCAACATATACTGTGATAAGAGATAGACTACATGTGTCAACAATACAATTCTCATGTATTTATATATCCAACACTGAAACTCATATATTTATATGTAGAACTCAAATTTTTTAATAGCACATAAAAAATATTACTTTAATAATTTTTTTAAATGAAATAAACATTTTTATNAGTTTCGTTATGTGGGTTGGGGAAGCAGGGGCAAATGCCCCTGCGATACAGTACATGGGTAATTTTGTAATTATATATTGTGCGTCAGGGTTATATATGTTTTGTTTGTAACTTTTTTGTACTCTTTTTTCTGAAATTGAAAGAAAAACCGCCACTCTACTCCCAATGGTGTAAGCATCTTTGCCGAACCTCGTTAAATCTCAGTATTTTCTTTTTGATTTGTGTGGATTCTTATTTTTCTTTGCCCTGAAATTCTCAACACGAATGACAACTTGAAATTCAACAATCATGCATTATTTTGAGTTTAAATATATAATCTTCAAATATCAATAGAGTTTTTTTTTTTTCCTTACCAAAATTCTAAATAAAAGTTTAAGGCTATAAGGTGGTGGAGATTTTGGTAAAATATATTTTATAATAATTAGTTAAAAATATTTATTATTTAACTTATTTAAAAAAAAAAAGTGCTCTTGGAGTTTCGGTCAAAGTCAAGTAAAAAGAAATTAATATTTTCTTACTTCTAGTAGTTTCCCGGAACCAAGTCATTGTCAACAATTTGCAATTATAAAAGCNTCTGAAATTGAAAGAAAAACCGTCACTCTACTCTCAATGATGTAAGCATCTTTGCCGAACCTCGTTAAATTTCGGTATTTTCTTTTTGATTTGTGTGAATTCTTATTTTTCTTTGCCCTAAAATTCTCAACACGAATGGCAACTTGAAATTCAACAATCATGCATTATTTTGAGTTCAAATATATAATCTTCAAATACCAATAGAATTTTTTTTTTTCCTTACCAAAATTCTAAATAAAAGTCTAAGGCTATAAGGTGGTGGAGATTTTGGTAAAATATATTTTATAATAATTAGTTAAAAATATTTATTATTTAACTTATTTAAAAAAAAGCTCTTGGAGTTTCGGTCAAAGTCAAGTAAAAAAAAATTAATATTTTCTTACTTCTAGTAGTTTCCCGGAACCAAGTCATTGTCAACAATTTGCAATTATAAAAGCAAATATAGTAATTTTATTGATAATTAAATAATTAATTTTTTAGTCAATTTAAATGTTTATTAAAATATTTTAAAACCTTCCGGGACCCTTACGATGACGAATAAAGTATGTGGTTAATTTAGGAGCCCGACGCCATTAGCCGGAGCGAGTTCATAGAACGAGTCAAAAAGAACGTGACGCGGAAACAAAGAAAAGGCTTAAAGCAAGATGAATAGCTGTGATTTATTGAATGATAAAAACTAATAAAAATTTAAATTGGAATTTATATATGATATTAATTTACGTGTAGATATATATTATCTAATATTTGATATTTAAGCATGCATATTCGTATTTGTCGGAAAAATTACGATAGTGGAGTGATTATTTAGCATCTTAGCGTTGTATGAAAATCTAACACACACTCAGGTAATTAAAGTTACTAGTAGAGATGCTAAATGGCACATTTGTAAATTTCTTTTTATGTTTCCTGCCACACATCCCAAAAATTAGTTAAAACATAGAGAATTTTGTTTATTAAAACCTAAAATAAAATCTTATTGAAAACATTTAAAAAGAGAGAGAAGAGAAATCCTTCACAGAAATCATTTAAAATAAGGATGATTACATAAGACCACACAATACATTGATATTTACAAATTAACCACTCAGGTGATTTTTTTTAACTATTAAACCAATGTATTTAGCAATTAACATGCTAAAATCAAACGACTAAGAATTTGAGAGGATGGCTGAAACGTAAATAGCAATTTTCAGGTGGTCTGTAAGTAATTGTCCAAAAAAACCATGTTTTATTTTTATTTTGTTTCATTTTTTTAAGGGTTGTTGATGAAATAATTAAATGATTTTCGGTCAACTTAGAAGCCACCATCCAAACCCCCGGAGGACAAAATTTGCCTATGTCCCAGGAAGATGTCCAGGAAGGACAGTTGCTCCCCCCAAAATATGTAATTTTCTATTTATAAATATTAGCATTTAATACTATTTATTTATTTATTTTATATAATTTAATAATTTAATCTTTTTCGATATATTTTTTTGCCAAATACGTTAAGAAAATTATATATTTGCTAATTTTATTGATTTATAGTGCTAGTTTCCCCCGAGCTATTCCTCACTATCCCTGCGACAACATTTTTGAAAACACAGTCTAACCGTTTGGTTTGTGCGTCTTTCAAAAATGCTCCTTGCCGCGTTTGAGTTTTTTATACTAAACGCAGGCCGCGGGTCAACCCGTGGGCCGCTTTTCAGAATAAAATGTTTATCCTGAAACACACAAGCTGTCCCAAACAAACAACTCAATTTATTTACAAAGAAAATGGGGGCATTTACACAATTACCTTCCATATTCTGATTATTTACAAATCTAACATCTAAATTTTATTTTTTACATTAATGCCGGCTAAATTTTCACAACACATAAAAAATATATCATCATTTAACTTTTAAATTGTGGAACACATATTTTTATGCATGAGTAAATTAGCCTATGTACAAAAATTAAAATTTCAATGTTAGATATGTAAATATATAGAATTTAAGTGACAATGTATGTAAATCTTCCCACACAAAAAGACCAAAATTTGAAAAGATAATCATTTAAAAAAAATTAATAAAGCAGATGTGTAAAAAAAAAAATAGAAATATAATTGATAGAAGTTCTGCTGCCTCGGCGCCGGCAATCAAATTTTTTAATTTTTTTATGCATATTTTATAATCATTTATTTTATTTAATTATTATTAATTTATTTTTTTGCTCGTGCACGCACGATCTTGAGCACAAAATCATGTGATAAGAGATAGATTACACGTGTCAACCATAAAATTTTTATGTATTTATATATATAGCACCGGAACTTTTTTATTTATATATAACAATAAATTTTTTTTAGCATCGCATATTTCTTTTTAAATGAAATGCACATTTTTATGCATGAGCCTATGACATCGAAATATTATGGTTATAAATATTAAAATTTAGAGGTAAATATGTAAATACATTGAAATTGAGGAATATCTATGTAAATTTCCATTTTTTAAATATAAGTAATATATTCTTTTCATTTTTTAGGACTTTTAAATCATCACCTTTGTTCAAACAGACAGATAGTATTTGTTTATTATTTTTTTTTAATTTAATTTTTAAAACTCATGAGACTTGTTTTTAAAATAATAAAAATATAGAAAATGTTTTTTTAACTATTTTAAAACCATTTTTTTTTTCGGAGCATTACCTATGCAAGGTTCAGCAACTCGCCGCCCCCGTCGTTGACTTCTGCCAATTGTTGTCGAGCACCGTCGAATGCAGTCGAGCAACGCCTTTTGCCGTCGAGCATCACATACCCCCGTCGACCACTACCGACTACTGCCGTCGACCGCCGTGACCGCCGCAGTCCACTATCACCTGCCGATTGTTGTCATTTGCTATCGGTTGCCGCCCGTTCTTTGCAAAAAGTTCTTCCGCAAGTCAATATTGTAACTGGAAGATCTTCCAACTCTTCCCCGCCTGTGGAAGAANATATATATATAGCATCGGAACTTTTTTATTTATATATAACAATAAAATTTTTTAGCATCGCATAAAAAAATATTACTATTACTGAATGTTATTTTTTAAATGAAATGCACATTTTTATGCATGACATCGAATTATTATGGTTATAAATATCAAAATTTAGAGGTAAATATGTAAATACATTGAAATTGAGGAATATGTGTGTAAATTTCCATTTTTTAAATATAAGTAATATAATCTTTTCATTTCTTAGGACTTTTAAATCATCACCTTTGTTCAAACAGACAAATAGTATTTGTTTATTATTATTTTTAATTTTATTTTTAAAACTCATGAGACTTGTTTTTAAAATAATAAAAATATAGAAAATGTTTTTTTTACTATTTTAAAACCATGTTTTTTTTCGGAGCATTAACTATGCAAGGTTCGATATTCTTTATTTATACAATATGTATGGTAGTATATGAAAAATATGATTTTGTCATACATAATCATGTGCATTATGAAAAAGAACCCATAAAAGAATGCCAAATTGCAAATGTCCATATACTTTAAGGCTCCATTAAATGCTTACAATCATAGGAAAGAGAGAAAAAAAGAGTTTAGAAGGCCTGCGGCCCACCCTAACCCTGCCCGATCCATTAAGTGGGCGGGCTTGGTTATGGGCTTTCAAATAGAAACCGAGCTCAAGCCCGGCTCAACCCGTTTTGACTGATTAATACCCGAAAAATCTGGCCCGTGCCACGCCCAAGCCTAGTGGTGGTTTATAATTTGTTTTGCTCTAATTAACATTACTTTCTCGAGTACCAAAAAGTTCCATGCTCGAACTCATCGATTAAAAAAAATTGGCATTTGACAGGTGGCTGAAAGTTAGGAGTTTCGCTGCCTTGACGCCGGCAATCAATTATTTTGATTTTATTTTCTTATGAGATATTTTATAAACATTATTTTATTTTTGTACTCGTGGATGCCGGATATTGAGCAACATATCTTGTGATAAGAGATAGACTACATGTGTCAACAATACAATTCTCATGTATTTATATATCCAGCACTGAAACTCATATATTTATATGTAGAACTCAAATTTTTTAATACCACATAAAAAAATATTACTTTTAATAATTTTTTTTATAACATCAAATTAATGTAACAAATTTTAGATGTTAGTGTGTAAATACATGGAATAGTCTGGTATGTACGTAAATTTTCCATTTTTTAATATAGGTAATATGAAACTTTTCATTTCTTAAAGTTTTAGAACTTTTAAATTATTAATTTAATATATTTCGATTGAGTTTTAAGAATTTAAAAGTCTTCATTATTCCGAAATAATTAAGAGCTAATAAATAAGAATTTTAAAAAATTCAAAGTGATTAAATTAGGATATATATATTAGACATAAGAACTTATACGGCCATAGAGGGTGTCAAAATATTAAGATTGATGTGTTATCAGCAAAATCTTATGAAGGGTGAACCTCAATATTTTTTTAATATAAGTATTTTTTTAGTTCAAATTTAAATTGACTGGTATGTATATAAATATTTATTATTATTATTATTATTATTATTATTAGGATCATATCAATTGCAATTATTCGCATAATTTAAGTCTGAAAATACATCAAATTTCAATACTATTGTAACGGAATTGGCAAGCCCAATATAGCCCAGCCCAATACATAAATAATTAGCTCAGGTCTGGGAGCCCAAAAGCCTTGATGATACAATCCTAGTACTGGTCTTATGAAAAGATGAGCTCTTATTACAGAATTTTATGCAAGGTATGATAAATTTAGTGCTTTGAATCTGTTCCCTATTAGGGGTTTTTAAATATTAAGCGCCTCCATTCCTGCAAATATGGAAGTAGAGATAGCACAGAGAATCAATACAGAAGATGGCCCGATTTCCGCAGTGTTAGAAAAAAAATTTAAAATGGGCATGACAAATTGATTTTATTTTGATATTTATGTTAAATTTTGATTGGCGTCGGAATTAATATCGGCAAAAAGACATCACTAAAAATTACGAGTGAAGAAGGTTTCGATAGCGAAGGCTCCGGAGAGGCGAAGCTAATGTTGCCACAGAGAAGAAGACTCCAATGGCACGAGTCCGGTGAAAACTCCAATGGCCATGGCAATGATGGGCGAGATCTCCAATGGCTATGCCAGTGATAGTTTATGGAGGGGTGTGCGTTTCCCATAATATTCACGTTTTGGGTGTGGAAAATTTTCTCGTCCAGACTGCCACCTGTTTGACGACACATTGCCTGCCGCTGATTCATATGACTACGTGTTGACCGGCGGTTAGCCATCCGTCAAAACATAATTTTAGTAGTAATAGCTCTAGTGACAAAAGTGTGACTCTAGGTGATCAAATTATTAAAAGGTGTGAACGATTTAGATATCTTGGGTCTGTCCAAAGCGATGGTGATATAGATGGGGATGTTAATAGTAGAATTCAAGTTGGTTGGTTGAAGTGGAGGAATGCTTAGGGCCTTTTGTGTGATAGAAAATTACAGCTAAGACTGAAAGAAAAATTTTATAAGACGGTGGTGAGACCTGCAATGCTCTATGGCGCTGAATGTTGATCTTTAAAAGAGAAGCATAATAATAAGTTAAGTGTTGCCAAGATGAGAATGACGAATGTTGGCCTTTAAAAGAGAAACATAATAATAAGTTAAGTGTTGCCGAGATGAGAATGATCATGTTGGCCTTTAAAAGAGAAGCATAATAATAAGTTAAGTGTTGTCGAGATGAGAATGATTAACCTTTAAAAGAGAAGCATAATAATAAGTTAAGTGTTGCCGAGATGAGAATGATTAGGTGGATCAAAAGAGAAGCATAATAATAAGTTAAGTGTTGTCGAGATGAGAATGATTAGGTGGATGAGTGATTTACACGTAGAGACAAAATGCGGAATGAATATATTCGTGATAGGGTTGGTGTAGCTCCTGTAGAGAAGCATAATAATAAGTTAAGTGTTTGCCAAGATGAGAATGATTAGGTGGATGAGTGGCTGGACACTTAGAGACAAAATGCGGAATGAAAGATATGAGAATGATTAGGTGGATGAGTGGTGTTACACTTAGAGACAAAATGCGAAATGAATAATTGAGAATGATTAGGTGGATGAGTGGCTTTACACTTAGAGACAAAATGCAGAATGAATATATACAGAATGATTAGGTGGATGAGTGGCTTTACACTTAGAGACAAATTGCGGATTGAATATATTCGTGATAGGGTTGGTGTAGCTCTTGTGAAAGGCAAAATTAGAGAAAATCATCTTAGATAGTTTGGTCACATTAAACGTCGACCATCTGATGATCCGATTAGGAGAGTAGATGTTTAGATTCGACTTGTGTTAAGAAAGACAAAGATAGACCTAGGAAGACTTGAGCTTATTGTATTAAAAATGATATTAATTTACTGGAACTAAATGAAAATATGACACTAAATAGGACGCAATGGAGCAAAAAGATTAATGCAGCCGACCCCACGTAGTGGGATTAAGGCTTTGTTATTGTTTTTGTTGTTGTTGTTGGGTGTGAGATATTTAAACAATAATGTTTCTAGTATGTAAAAACCCCTTTTTATTTTTATCAAAATTAGAATATTTAAAGACCACACAACCTCCAAGTAGAAATGTGTGTTTCAAGATTTATGGACAACTTCAATGTTATTTGTGAAGACAGGTCCTGAAATCTCGAATTGCAGAAGTCTCCGCCTCCTTTCGGTCCCTTGCTCACGGGCGAAGCAGAAGAAGAGATCTCACGGGTGGAACACAACGCAAGTGGGCTGTTCCCGTGATCTTCCTCCTTCGGCGGTTTGGCTTACAACAGGCAGAAGTGCTCTCCGTTTCTCCTCCTTTATCATTTGACTTAACGGTGAGCATAAAGAAAGAAAAAACATGGGCTTCTTCTCCACTTTTTTGGTCTTCTTCCTCCATGCGCATCTCGAAGAGAGAGAAAAAGAGAACTATTTCCTGTAATTGTTGAGGAGATCGATGGGTGTAAATTTCTCGAGTAATAAAATCTTCTGCAACTCCTCTGACGTAGACAATTTGCCAAACCACGTAAATCTGGGTGTTCTGCTGTTGTTCTTTTTCTGGTGTGAATTTTTTCGTCCTATTTTTAGCTTCGTCTCCGATCGTTCTATTTTATATATATATATATCACAACAACATTCAGACTATCATGATGTTTGAATATTATTGCTAAACTGAGTTAAAAATAACACAAAATTGTAATATTGTTCATAATAAATTCATTTAGAATCCAAATTTTGTCATGTAATATATAAAAGGAAGACTTGCTAAACATACCATTCAATTTTTATGTATTTACATATCTAACACCTAAATTTCAATTTATATATATATGTGTCATCTTATCTAGAAACAAAGTATATGAGTTAGATATGTATATACATAAGAATTATATAGTATGTATGTAAATATCCCTATATAAAATCACACGTAAAAAATCTAAAGAAATATGATTGAAGCTATAATGCAACAAATGTAAATTAATTTCATTATTGTTATTAATTTTACTACATTTTGATTGGATTTTAAAAGAAACTGAAAATGTTTTACTGATTTTAAAATATTGAGAATATATATATATTATATATGGAATTCTAAATTTTTCATGACAATTTTCTCTTTTGCATCTAGTGCCGAATAAGGTCCACGAATAATGATGTTATTGTTATGACAGTTATAGTTAGGCTACAACAATAATATCTAAGCTACAACAACTATAGCTAAGGCACAACAATTATAGTTTCGTTACAATTGTCCTATTTGGGCTACATCTATCATAGTTGCACTACAACAACTGTAGTTGATATATAGTAGCTGTTGTTAGCGATAGTTGATTGTCAGTAATTGTTGATTTTACACTTCTCTTCAAGAGTTATACTTTAATTGTAAGCTTTATTCTCTCTTTCCAACCCCGATTCATTTGAAGAATTGGGGTTTATTTATAATTTTTGAGATAAATATTTTGATTCCTTCGATCATAGGTCATACTTTTAATATTTAAGTGTCTTAATGAAATAAAAATTGAGTGATCTTAACTCATTTCATTTCTCTCACTGAATCACTTGATTTGATTATAGACATGTCAAACTTATATGTTGTTTAACTTTCTAATTAATGCTTCAAAGCTTCTGATTATATTTGAAAATGTTTGATATTTTGTCTTTTGGTTTGTAGTATTAAGTTGCTCAGATTAACTATAAATTTGTAAAAATTAGAGTCTGATTTATCTTAAATATTAATATAAAAATTTTTTATGTAAAATGTATTCAAAAACTTTGATAACATAATCACCAATTACAATAATAAAATATTTTTCATTAGTCATATAAAATTTTCAAATATTGCATTTAGCATTTTAAATTTTTTTGGCAAATTTTAACAAACTAAACGTATTAAAAAGGAATTGAAAGAATTGTTCAGAAATTGACATTCATAGGTGGACCCAATGTGGGCCGTGGTCTGCGATTGAGCCCAAGAACTATTTACAGTGAGCCAACGGCAGATTCTTCTTACTTTAAGAGATTGAAATCTATATCTGAACAACACATGTACATGATTTAAGCTTGTAACTACGGCAAATTGATTTGGATTTAAAGGACAAATATTTGTTTCGCTTTCCGATGTTGGACTAAAATTTTTGCAACTATATTGACTGAATTTTTTAGCCTATTCCATCCACCTGTTGCGTGCTAGAAGGTTCGTGACGGTAAAGTAATAGTATCTCAACTTTGTATGAAAATACAACACACACAAAGATAATTAGAAAAGTAGTCGTATGAGTCACCAAGATTTTTTATGTGAGAAACATGATAAGGAAAAAACCACGGAGTCCGGTCACGTTAAAATAATCATGTAATTGTAAGTACATAAATTTTTTTTTCTTCTTGATTAGAGAAGATTGAATTACAGAGTTTATATACAATAATTGTTCGATGATAATAGTCACAATTGAGCTGTAGTTATGGGCAATATAGTGATAGTGGTTGTAATAACGGTTGCTAATAGTTACAAAGGCAGTTGTTCGCCACAGATGTTGTACTTGGTGGTTGTAATAGCATCGGCTTATCTTGCTGACAGTAGTTAAAAACCACATTAGTAATTAGTCATATAAGCCACAATTGGTAGCTTCATGAGCGTTTGTTGGTCATAAAGGTCGTAATGGAAGTTTGTGATGATAGCAATTAAATATGTAGGCTTTAATGGTGAGTTATAGTAGTGTCAACTGGCCACAAGGAACATAACAAAGGCTTGTAATGGAGGTATTGACCATATAGATTGTATTAGAAAGATGCATTAATGTCGTAAGTCATAGAGATAGAAGTTTGGAGTTGCACAAACTGTGAGCCACATAGGTTGTAGTTGATCGCATAGGCTATACTTGAGAGTTGCATGAGTTATGAGGCATGCATGTTATAGTTGGTCACATAAACCATAGCGGTGAGCTGAAATAATGTTTGTAGGATACTGATGTTGGAGTTAGGTGTTGCATGAGCTGTGAGCCACATAGGCTGTAGTTAGCCACATATGTCGTCGTGGTGAGCTGCAATAATATATGTAGGCCACATAGGTTGGAGTTGAATTGTATGAGCCATGAGCCCCATGGGCATAATTAGTCAAATAGGTTGTAGTAGTTAGCTGCAATTACTTTTGTAGACTACAGAGACTGAAGTTGGGAGCAATATTAATTTTGAGCCACGTAGGTTGTAGATGGTCACATAGGTAGTAATAGTGAGCTGCAATAACATTCGTAAGTCACAAAGAATGGGGTTAGAAGTTGTAGAAGATGTGATTCATGTAAGTCGTTGTTAATCACATATTTTGTATATCAAAGTTAGGCTTTGTATGAGTTACGAGCCACATAGACCGTAGTTGGTCACCATAATGGTGAGCTACTAGAGCGACAATTGGCCAGCAGGTTGTAGTTAGTGCTACATTGGTAGATGGTTGTAATAGAGATATCACTTGTCGATAATAATGAAAGGAAAGGACTTCTTGAGTCCGAAGAATGTTAATGTATTATAGAGTTATTACCAAAACTTTGGAATGTCGTATCCGAGATACGTCGTTGTACAATATTTAAGAAACTTCGTTACTTTGTAGGGTGCTTTGTTACTCAGTAATGCAGATTGTTGCTCTGCACAATCCTTTATTTCGCAATGTATGCTATTACTTTGCAAGATGTTCGTTGAAATGCATGTCGTTACACTGCAAGCTCCACTGACAACGATTTGGGCGATCGACAATAGTCAAAGGTATTAGGTGGGTGGTGTTTCACAGCTACAGAGGCATAAAATGATCATTGGCTTTTCAATCCAGAACAACTCTTAGATTCCACTCCTCCTTCAGGTTAAAATCTCCCCAGTTTTCGGTCCCTCTTTCATGAAAGGAGTGAGGCTCAATTTATGGAGTCTAGCAAAGGCATCACCTGTAAATAAAACGGGAATGTGGACCACTAATCGAATGACCCAAAATGTTTCCCTTGATAATATGATATTTTTGGGACATTTAAGTACATTGATAATGCCAGATTTTAGTGATAGTAGACTCATTAGATTTGTGTCATCGAGACACTCGATTTGACTATAAGCTTGTCATAATTTGAATTCATTGATTATAAGCCTGATTTGACTCAAATTGGATAAATTTTGGTATTAATGGATCTGTCTCCCAAAGCCGATTAGTTTGACAGTAAACTTGCTAAAATTAAAGTTCTTAATAATTTTTAATTTGAGTTTCAATATATTTTGCTAAAAAACCTCAAGATTTGTGCGAAAATGTCTCAAGATTCATTTCAAATAACAAAATTTGTTCATGATGTATCAGTTGCCCTCCAATTTTTGAGTGGTTTTGCTTGTATCGTCAAAAAATTATCAAAATAATAATAAGTTCTAAAAAATTCCAAAAATGTTGAAAAATTTCATGCATAGTGGCGGGCGGTGAACAGTGGTGACAAATGTTGGTGGGCAGCGACGATCGATGACCCATGACAATGGTGGCAAATGGAGGCAGAAGCACAATGGCAAGCATGAGAGAGGCACAGGCGCGTCTTCGGGACACTAGGTTTGTCGGACCACTAAGTTGGTTGATGTGTGCTAGTGGAATGGGTCGGTTGCACCAATGTGTGTGGATCGGAGATGCAAGCGGGATGTGGGCCAGTGTGTGGGGGTTCGAATTTGCCAGGCAGCATTGCTAAGTCAAGCAGTAATGTTAACATGCGTTCAACAACTGATTCACATGCTTATTGCAATGCGTGAAAGCCATGAATTTGTCTTGAACATCGTGACTATGACGGGTTATGCGAGAGAAACAAAAACTTGGCAATTCTTTGGAAAATTTTGCCATTTTTAAGCCTATAAAAAGGCCAAAAATGGAACAAAATAAAAAAATACATCTTGGCTTGCTGTTATGCTCGCTCTGTGCTAGAGTTACGCAGTCCCCGAAGTTCCCTTGGTCTGCTGTTGTGCCACTTTTGCGATTGAGTTGTGCACCCCAATGTTCCATTGGTCTGTTATTATGCCCCTTTTATGTTGGAGTTGTGCATCCCATAATTCTCTTTCACGTTATTGTTGTACTTTATGAAGAAAATTTTTTGTACTACTATTGTGCTTTTTGGATGAGATTTTTTTTTGTTGTCGTTGCACTTTCATGATGAGATTTTCTACGCTACCATTGTACTTAATATATGAGGTTTCACATTGCTATTATGCTTTCCAAAGGGAATTTTTCCCGCTGTTGTAATTTTTTCTTTATCTTGTACTTTTTGGAGTAGATTTTTTACGTTACTGTTGTACTTTTTTGATGAAATTTTACACGTTATTTCTCTTTATGGAGAAGATTTTTATTTTTGCAGTTACACTTTCTGAAAAAGATTTTTTGCATTGTTGTAACACTTTGTAGAAGAGATTTCTAACACTTTAAGATTTCGAGGTCCATGGATCTCATTCCACCAAAAAGCAGATAAAACACTAGAATTCTGAGAATGCAATACTGACACTTTCTCGCGCGTTCAGATTCTGAGGTCCATGGATCTCCTTCCACAAAAAATCAGATAAAAAACTAGAATTCTGAGAATGCAATACTGACACTTACCAATGATGAGCCGAATCTTTCTTCAAATGGAAGAAATATTAAGTTTGCGAATATCAAATATATTCTTGCCATAAAAGGATGTATAATGCTGGTGCAAAATAGATTAACTAATCAAATGTAAGATTGGATTATACACCATGTTGATTTTCTCTCTCTAGAAAGTTGAGGGCTGAAGAATACTTGAGAAGAACCGATGGAGGCAAGAACTATTCTCAGTCAGAATATCGAGAATGTGAGAGCTTGTTGAGCGAATATAAAGGCACTTGAAGAGGACTAGGATGCATTATTGGATGGAAGTTGACACCAAGGACCCACATTCTAGCTAACCGCCTGAAGGCCCCCTCTTACTCAGAAAAAGGAAAAAAACTTAAAATTTTGCAAGAGCTTATCTCTGAAAATGGAAGAAGATTTTGACATAGATTAATATTTTGTGTCAATATGTTTGTATTGATGGTTTTTCCTTAGCACTTTTGTGACAGCGTGTCAGCATTTGTAGCTCTTCTTGCATTTGATGTAGCAGTGTGTTAATTTTTGTAACTCTTTATCTGCTTGATATAACTCTTCACACATTGTGATAGTGCATATCTTTAATCTCATATTACACTTGTTGAGCATCACTTCACTCTTTACTCAATGGAGTCTTAGATTAAAAAATTGCTTACTGAGCTAAGAGTTATCAAAAAATTTTTATAGTTGCTCAAACAATGTCAACTAGTCCCCGGTTGTGTTACCATCAATGAAAAAACTCTATAGTTAGATTTGCACAACTTATTATGGGTTATTAGTCGAAGCATCTGTTTGATAATCATAACTTGTAAAGGATGGAGCTGATTGTAATCCATTAAGGATGTAATACTCAACTTAGGTTGTATAGTTGAAGGTTCTCGACAACGTTAACCTGCTCTGAACGAAGTCGAATGACATCCACCAAGGACCTGTCATAGGTTGTATAGCCGGGGATGTTTGATAGTGTTAACATATTATAAACAAAGTTGAATAAAATTCACAAAAGATGTAAGACTTGTCATAGGTTATAGATTTGAAGATGCTCGATAGTATTAACTTATTATGGACAAAGTCGAATGAATTTGATCAATTACGTAGGATCTGTCCTAAATTTTATGGTCGGAGATGCTCCACAGTGTTAACTTATTATGGACAACTTTGAACAAAATCTGCCAGACACGTCTTATGCCGTACGACCGAAGATGCTTAACAATGTTTACTCATTATGGATAAAGTCATGAAATCAACCAATAATATAAGACCCAACGAGATTATACCGTCAGAGATGCTCGACGGTTTTAGTCTGTCATGAACGAAATCTTATAAAATCCGCCATAATGTAAAATTCA
The DNA here is from genome assembly GCA_002079205.1 of Phalaenopsis hybrid cultivar. Lineage (NCBI taxonomy): Eukaryota > Viridiplantae > Streptophyta > Magnoliopsida > Asparagales > Orchidaceae > Phalaenopsis > Phalaenopsis hybrid cultivar. The sequence goes on from JXCR01148972.1 coordinate 57,715, forward strand.
TCATAGTATATCAGACGAAGCTTTTATTTATTTTCTTACAATAAACAAAAAATACAAAGACTTGTATTTATTTCACATTGTAATTAACAGCTCCAAAATATTTTTATTGTACCACATTACTCTTATACACCAATTTTTTCAGTAAATTAAACAACCCTAAATAAATTTTGAATTTAAAAATTAAATTTTAATCGGAATACTCTCACTTAATTTTGAAATTAAATTCATCTTTAAACTAATTTGTGAACGGCCTTCAGCTGGACATCTGTAACAGCCACAGATCATTAGACCCGACAAAATTACTTCTCGGCGCAACATAAGCCGACACGTAACGAGCAGCAGTCCAGACCGTTTGATCTCGTAACGCGTACTAACAACCGTCTGATCATGGATCAAGGCTGCTTCAAGAACGATAAGCGATCCCATCGTCCATTTATTTAACCGACGGCCAAGATCTCCCCAACGTCCTCTCCACTTTCATTGGCCAATAACACCAGAAAGCGAAATCTCATTGGTCCACGTCACCAAAATGACGTTTTTGGCTCAGAAGAACTCTCTCCACCTCGGAGAGCCGATCATTTTATTTAAGCTCAGAGCACCTTTCGCAGAAGAGAGAGAAGGTGCGAGAGAGAGTGCGTACACACAGACTGAGAGAGAGAGAGAGAGAGAGAGAGAGAGAGAGAGAGAGATTGGAACGATGGGGCAATCGATTCGCGATCGGGTTTTGTTGGGGCTTCTACTTGCAGGTATGTTATGGATGTGTAATCGTCTCTGTTAGTTCTTGTTGATTTTGCTTATGAATGGGGTGATTTGGATCTCTTTTGCATTAGATTTGATTCACTGTTGGACTGATTAGTTGATTTCTTGTTTATGGCTGTGATCTGTAAGAGACAGTGTGATTTTTTTTGGTTAATTCTGATATGTATTTATTGTATTGACCCGAGGGATGGCGTGATAGATTTTGTGAGGATAATCGAGGTTAATGAGGCGACATGGGGAAATCCGATGCTTTTGTTGTTTAAGATCTAAGTTGGAAATTATAACTGAAATTGGCAGACTGTGTTTAAACAGCAAAAAACAAAGTATGTCAATAGAGTAGCTATTAATAGCATTAAAGTTATTAATAATAAAAAGAATGATAATAGGTCAGATAATACTGAAACATAGCATAATCGCAGATCTTATTGTTTGATTAGTATGTAGAGCTGTAACTTTGAACCAAATACCTTATGGTATGATTTGGATTTCTTTAGGGTTATTTTGAATGTTTCTGCAGATCTTAATTCTCCCTTTGACATTGCGGCATAGGATAAAAACTTAGGTAGGATTGTTTTTTATTTCATGCATTCCTTAGTCACCACTAGGTCAATTTATTGGGTGAAGTACCAAATAACTCGAATTTCATTAGACAAATTAGGAAGCACGTGTTTGTGGATCTTTTGTTCTCCTTAGAACATCTTATGTCATGTGGATTTGATACAGTATTACGACCACAATTCGTTTCTTATGCCATTCCCCCTTTATCACCATGCATGCAATTCTTGTGTTTCCTTGATGTAGGAAGATTTACATACATAACACTCATTTCCTGTGCATACAAATCTAACGCCTAAATTTCAATTTTTACATGCATGCCACCATAACTATGTATGAAAGGTGTGTATTTCACTTTTTAAAAGTTCTGAATGGTAAAATTTTTTATGTGATGTTAAAGATTTGGTTGGTATACATGTAAAAATAAAAGTTTAGGTATTAGATATGTAAGTACATGGGAATTGGGTGATTTATTATTGTTTTGATTCAATGTAAAATAATTGTTGTTGGTCTATCGAGCAACAATTGAACAGCACCGTGACTATAAAATCATAATAGGCAACGGGCTCGAATATTTTAATGTTAATAGCTTACACAATACCTCTCTAGTGCTAAATAGAAGCCAATTTGAAAAAATAATAATAATGATAATGATAAAATGGTTTTTGCAGGTTGTTTATTCGCATTCTCCATTGCTAAGGAAGAAGCCACCAAGTTGGGAACTGTCATTGGGATTGATCTTGGCACCACGTACTCCTGTGTTGGTGTCTACAAGGGTGGTCATGTAGAAATTATAGCAAATGATCAAGGTAACCGTATCACTCCTTCCTGGGTCGCCTTCACCGACAACGAAAGGTTGATCGGTGAAGCTGCGAAGAACCAGGCAGCTGTGAATGCTGAAAGAACTATTTTTGATGTCAAAAGACTCATTGGAAGGAAGTGAGTTTGCTATATTATCGTTCATTTAATGAATCTGTTGTTTGATTCAATTACACAAGTTTATGTTTTGAACACTTTTTCATGTAATTCGATTTCAGGTTTGAGGATAAGGAGGTGCAGAGGGACATGAAACTTGTTCCCTACAAGATTGTGAACAAGGATGGAAAACCTTACATTCAAGTTAAGATCAAGGATGGTGAAATTAAAGTGTTTAGTCCTGAGGAAATAAGCGCCATGATTTTAACGAAGATGAAGGAGACAGCTGAGGCATACCTTGGGAAGAAGATCAAGGATGCTGTCGTCACTGTTCCGGGTGAGAAGAGCTCAGATTTCATTAATGGCTGCTTTGCTATCCTGTTTTGGTTGAAACTGATTACCTTTTCGGTGCAGCTTACTTCAATGATGCTCAGAGGCAGGCAACGAAGGATGCTGGAGTGATTGCAGGACTAAATGTTGCCAGAATTATAAATGAACCAACTGCTGCTGCCATTGCTTATGGACTCGATAAGAAAGGTGGGGAGAAGAACATTCTTGTCTTCGACCTTGGTGGTGGCACCTTTGATGTGAGCATCTTGACCATTGATAATGGAGTTTTTGAAGTCTTGGCTACAAATGGCGACACTCATCTTGGAGGTACCGTCCTTGTAGTTCAACATATATGTAAAAAAGACATTTGTGACATACATCTTTTGCTGAGATTAATTCCATGAATTTGCAGGGGAGGACTTTGATCAGAGGATCATGGAGTACTTCATCAAATTGATTAAGAAAAAACATGGCAAGGACATTAGCAAGGACAATCGTGCTCTGGGAAAACTGAGACGGGAAGCAGAGCGTGCCAAGAGAGCGTTGAGTAACCAGCACCAAGTCCGTGTTGAGATCGAAGCCCTCTTTGATGGAACTGATTTCTCCGAGCCTTTGACTCGTGCTAGATTTGAGGAACTGAACAATGACCTGTTCAGGAAGACCATGGGACCTGTTAAGAAAGCCATGGAAGATGCTGGTCTTGAGAAGAATCAAATAGATGAGATAGTTCTCGTTGGTGGGAGCACCAGAATTCCTAAAGTTCAGCAGCTTTTGAAGGATTACTTTGATGGAAAGGAGCCAAACAAGGGTGTGAATCCAGATGAAGCTGTAGCCTTCGGTGCTGCTGTGCAAGGAAGCATTCTAAGTGGAGAAGGTGGAGATGAAACCAAAGGTATATATGTAAATTGCTTTTTTATGAATCCAAGAGAGGAAGTTTTAACTTTTTATTTTGCTATAATCAGAAAAGTTGAAGTTCTGATTTTCCTGTTGGGTTTCTTTCCAGATATTCTCCTGCTTGATGTGGCTCCTCTTACTCTTGGTATCGAGACTGTTGGTGGTGTCATGACCAAGTTGATTCCGAGAAACACTGTTATCCCAACAAAGAAATCTCAGGTTTTCACCACCTATCAGGATCAGCAGACTACCGTCTCCATCCAGGTATGAATTATATTTACCAAATACTGATATTTTTCACATATTTCCTACATTTAGTACTCTAATCTGTTGTGACACATTGTCTAGTACTTACAATTGAGCTTTGGAATTGGGTTTTTTAACTTTGTTTCTTTTTTTCCTTTCCTATTTACAAGAAAACCCTGCTTGTGACTAATAGAAGATGGTTCAACTTAAACAACTATGGTAATAAAATGCTAAAAGGATTGAAAAATTAGAGTAAATTTAAAAATAAATAACTTCCTACTAGAAAAAACAAAGTTTTTTTAATAATCTTTTTATTTAAACATTTAAATTCTAATATATTTTTGTTATTTTATATTGATATCGCTCAACATGAGTTCACAAGTCAAGTGGGGTTTGTTCTTATCGAGCCGACTCACGAGTCAGCTCAACTTAATCCATGCATCAGTATTATATTATTAAACTTCTAAATGTTTCAATATAAACATTTAGAATTAAACTTGATATTGACTTTATTTTATTAAACTCCATCAAAATTTCTCAATTAAATATTCGACCTCAGTTCTAGAATTGTGTTAAAAACTACAAACAACTAAGCCCCGTTATCTGATCTAACCTTTCTTCTTGAGCAGGTGTTTGAGGGTGAGAGGAGCCTCACTAAGGACTGCAGAAATCTTGGAAAATTTGATCTCAGTGGAATCCCACCCGCACCTAGGTTCATTTCTCTCTTTAAATGAATCCTTCCTGCAATTTTACTTGTGTATTTACATATCTAACACCTAAACTTCACTTTTTACATTAATTTCACATGAAGCTTTCATATCACATCAAAAATACTACCATTTTAACTTCTAAAAAGTGAAATTTACTTTTTTCATGCATAAGTAAGGTAGCATAGCATGTATGTGAAAATTGAAGTCTAGGTGTAAGATATGTAAAACATATTAGGAATTGACTGGTGTGTATGTAAATCTTTCTTTCAATTATCTCAATGAATAACACCTATACTTCTTACATTAGTACCACATAAATCTTTCACATCACAAAATACCACCATTTTAACTTCTAGAAGGCGTAGTACACATTTTCATGCATAATGAAGATGATATTTATGTAAAAAATTAAGTTTAGGTGCTAGATATGTAAATACATAGGAATTGAGTGGTCTTGAGTGTCAATCTTCCTTACAATTATCTCAATGAATAAACATATACTTTACATTTTACATTAATAGCACATGATTTTTTTATCACATAAAAAATGGCATCATTTTAACATTTAAAAAAAATGAACACACCTTTATAGCTAAGGTGTTACCGTATGTAAAAAGTAAACTTTAACTCTTAGATATGTAAATACAAAGGAATTCAAGGGGTATGTTTGTAAATCTTTCTTACAATTATCTCAATGAACAACAGAGGCACACCTCAAATCGAAGTCACATTTGAGGTCGACGCCAATGGCATCCTCAACGTCAAGGCTGAGGACAAAGGCACCGGAAAATCCGAGAAGATCACCATCACCAATGACAAGGGCCGTCTGAGTCAAGAGGAGATTGACCGGATGGTCAAGGAGGCTGAGGAGTTCGCCGAGGAAGACAAAAAGGTAAAAGAAAGGATCGATGCCAGGAACCAGTTGGAGACCTATGTTTACAACATGAAGAACACAATCAATGATAAGGATAAGCTCGCCGACAAGATCGACAGCGAGGAGAAGGAGAGCATCGATGCAGCCCTCAAGGAGGCATTGGAATGGCTCGATGATAACCAGAATGCTGAGAAGGAAGATTTTGACGAAAAATTAAAGGAGGTGGAGGCAGTCTGCAACCCTATCATCTCCAAAGTTTATCAGAGGTCTGGTGGTGCTCCAGGAGGGGCATCAGATGGCGGCGCAGATGATGATGATGAGTCTTCTCATGATGAGCTTTGAGTGATAGATGGAAGTTTTTGGTTTTGTTTTCTGTAATTTTTGGATAGGTGAGGGATTGGGGAAGAAAAGAAATGGACTGATAATTTTCCCTACAGCGTGATGATGGATGATGTTAGCTCTTTTTTTCAGAACAATGTATTACTTTTGAATTATTATCTTTTGATGAATTTTGGAAAGGTTACAATAATCACTATCTTTTGCTGGGATTTGATAGATGATTGGATTTTAAATTTAAGTTATAATTGCTGGATTAGATATTATTCAAAGCAATTTCTTGAAATTATTACAGATCTCTGCAATCACCCCAAAATCAAATAAACATTTATGTTTGTGGCAAAACATCAGCACCATTTTTTCATTGTTTAATAAGAAGAGAAAAACTTCACAAAAATACCACAAATTTTTTACAATTTTTAGTCGCGAATCAAACACCTTGTCTGCAATGGGCTATTGTCATCACTTTGGCTTCTAGGGATATAATTCCCTTTTTTATTTATGAAGTAGTTGGGCGTACAAATTTTACATTTGTAGCGCTTATGCATTGAAAATTATATTCCATTTTTAAAAATTAATAATACTTGTATTTTTATTGCCATGTAAAAAATTTGAGTGTGCTTAACGTTAAAGCCAAAGTTTTAAGTGTTAAATGTTTAAATATTAGAAATTATACTGTATGTAAATGTGCCCTTAATATTGTTGAAGTTTTCTTTTCAACCCACCTAAGAATTTACGAATCATTAAATAGGGAAAATTAAGCCCAAATAGAGTTTTAGTTGTGGTCAAATATTGGAAAAAATATTGCATCAGGATTTCGCCAATGAAATCACACCACGTGGAGGTGAGAAAAAAATTAGCTTGGTAACATCGGAATTTTCTCCCTGCGTTTTTCCATGTTATTCAAATGTTATTGTGTTATTCAGATGTTATTGTGTTCTAGGAATATTCTCGGTATTATAATAACACAATAACACATCAATAATACCCGAATAACACGGGAGAAATACTCCATTGTGTTACCAGACAGTTTTTTTTTTGTTACCATCACATGACGTGATTTTATTAAACTTTACACATAACTCTACGTGCGGAGCCCTAATACAATACTTTCCTCAAATATTGACCTCTTTAAATTTTTTAGAATTATTGATGACTATTTTTTTAAACTCGCCCAATAATGACAAACTCTTTTCAAATTCAAAATTTTTAAAAACTTTATAATTCTTTAATAATTTTTTTTATTATTTTATCATTTATTTTTTAAAATTATGAATCTCAAAACATAATGGCAAGAGTACTTTTGAAAGAAAGCTGCAGAGTCCTAGTTTTGACTAAGAAACTATTATTGGTAGCTTGAGTTAATTAATAAATAGAATGCAGCAAATTTTAAAATCTCGGTGTTTGATAGGATTAAAAGGAAATACAACATAACTGCTTCAAAAAAGTATATTCCAAATTCATCAGATTTGATTGCATTAAAACATAAAATTACAAATTGCGTTAGTCATTGCCGTCCACACTTCTATTGGTCAAAATATAAACACTTGCATTTATTTCACAATTAATTAAATAATTCTAAAATATTCAAAATATACTATATTTTAATAATATTACATTCCTTTTACAAGGAACCAGATGGCACCTTTATATTGGCCAAAGGAGAGTTGCAAGAAACCATTAATGATGGGATCCTATAGGTTTAATAATTATTGAATAAAAGAAATAAAAATATGCTCAGTAATTTCGAATATATATAATAAAATCTAAAATATGTATCAATATAGCAGCGAAAGATTTAAAAAATAACAATAAGAAATAAAAGACATTGAAATTGATTAATGATCACATGCATAACAATCAAAATATTAATATTTACACATTTCCACCCTTAAATTTCATTATTTACATCATATATCACCCCAATAATGAATCTTCTCAGACGTTCAATGAAGAAGCCAATTAAGATGAACCACTCATTGAGATGAGAAAAATTTGTGTATGTAAGACGTTTGCAGAGCTGCGCACATCGGAGGTTATTCAAAAGGTATTTGGGGATTATATCCGCGTTATACTCCTGTAATATATTTATAATCTATCTATAACCCCCCAATACCTCTGAATAACCTTTGATGTACGCAGCTCTGCAAACGTCTTACGCACGCAAATTTTTCTCCATTAAGACACTCACCCGGGTGAAAAAAAGTGCAATTAAGCATTGAGTTGGAAGAGACTAACCATGATTGAGCATTTTTCAGCTTTTTACTTTATTTGTTATATAGTTTTTTTTTTTTTTTTTTTTTACATTTATACCCCCCAAATCATTCATATCACATAAAAAATACCACTATTTTAACATCTTAAAAAAAGTGAAATACACCTTACATGCATAAGTAATATGTCATATCTGTAAAAATTGAGTTTTAGTGGTTCGATGAGTAAATACATAGGAATTGAATGGTATCCATGTAAATCTTCCAAGGATTCAGATTCAGTTGGCAAGAAATAAAAAGCAAATAATTCAACTTTATTTACATGTACATGATCACATCTACACATAACGTAAAGAATGAATACCTGATCAAAAGGAAAAGAACAAGCCAGTAAACACCAGCAAAATAATCATTCCTTCTACTTGCACAGAAAATCAAACATTTCCTTCTCCAAATAATAATAATATACATACCTGATTAAGTCCTCTGTGGCTTCTAAAGGACTTGCCAATCATCGTCACCACCGCTGCCGCCATCATCTCCATCATGCTCACATAAGTTTTTGAAACCAGAATTATTTTCCTCCCTATTTCCATTGCCAGTAGCAGCAGCATCTAACCTATTGTGCTTAGGTTTTATTGTTTCAAAAGACTTAGCTACAGTAAAGAGCGGAGCCCCATTGGATCGGTCGGCAAGGTCTGATGCGCGAGAACAGAAATCCATGAAGTCATCTGAATGAAATTCAATAAGAACAAATGTAGTTTAGGCCTCTTACATTTATACCAACCAAATCTTTCATATCACATAAAAAATATCACCATCTTTAACTTTTAAAAAGTGAAATGAACCTTTTTATGCCTATGAAAGGTGGCATGTATGTAAAATTGAAGTTCAGGTGTTAGATATGTAAATACATGAGTTGAGTGGCATGTAATTCTTCCTAAAATAAAATAATATAATATATTATAGGCCCATTAACATGCATAACACACAATTCTTATGTATTTACATTTCTCACACTCAAACTTTTATATTTACACATAGCATTCAAATCTTTAATATCACATCATAATTAACATAGTACTTTTTAAAAGTAAAATACACCTTTTTTTCATGAATAGATTTAAAGCACCAAAGTGCTATTTTGTAAATATGAGAGTTTAGTTGTGAGATAAATAAATACATAAGAATTGTGTGCTACTCATGTAAAGTTTCATGTAATAAAATATAACATGATGAGCAGAATAAACAAACCTTTGTCCCTACAATAAAAGCCAATGGCCAAAGATGGGTCGATTGAGTCAAGAGGCATGCTGCGCACGGTACTGAAAAGTAACAAAAGGGTAAGAGGCAATAATAAATATTAAAATCAGACACAATCATGTAAAAACAATTTACATAAATACCACATAATTCTTATATATTTATACGTCTAACCCCTAAAATTTGATATTCACAAATATATAAGAAAAAGTACCCTGATGAGTATATACCTGCAGTGATATGAAGAAGTATCAGCCTCCACATTATCCGGTTTGATATCAACAACCTGTTTTCATTTGTAACAAAAAACTAGATAAGAATATTCTCTTAAATTGGAGCCAATCACAACTTTATTATAGAAATATAGAATCCAAAAGGAGTAAAAATAGCAAGTGCAGAAAGAGAAGGAAAAAGAGCTCCAAGTGCGTGGGTTAGACAAGTAAAATAAAAAATCAATGTAAGAAAATGTAAAAAGAAAAGGAAAAAAAACTAATCCTCTATGCTACTCAAAGTTCACATAAATTAAAAAAAAAAAGTTGGGAGAACTTGAAAAGAAGACCAAGGAAAAGAATATGAGAACGAAAATATTCCTCTTTCACTAGATTATAGTACTTGGGTGAAGTAATAAGAGTATTCAGGATCTATCCAACATAAACCGGTAACGAAACTAAACTACTCAGAGTAGCATAAATTTCCAAAAACCAATACTGCTAAATCCTTAATAGCATTGTTAAGAAGTTGCAATATTTGACATGTGATGCAGATTCCATTTAAAAAAAAAAAAAACAGAGATGCATCAGACATTAGTAAATTTCTTTCAAGAAAAAGAAATATAATTCTCTCATTTTACTTAAGAAAAAATTTCTAATGCAACCTTTAAACAAAGATGCATCAACAGTGCCTTAAGAATATTTAAGACTTGTGAGGTTAAGAATAGCAACCTAAAGCACTCCCTGATTAAAGTAGGCAGTTTAAATTAAAAGTGTCTAAGCAGAACTAATAAGTTATTTATACCGGCTGGACTTCATGAGGATCGAGGTAGAATGCTCTGTCATCTTGAACACCAACAATGTAAGTCGAAGCGCCAGGCTTTCCGCCCATGACGCCCAAGCTCTGTGGAAATGTAAATGTTTCCCGTAACAAGGGAATATACCTACAATTGAAGTTGCAAAATTTATTAATGCTAGATAGTGTTTAAAACCTGCAATTATAGTTAAATTAAGATGTTACTGCATTTATTTATGCAACAATAATTAAGATGAGTGGAAAAGAATAAAACCATGCATCAAAGATGAGAAATTACACGAGAGGACACAATGGAGAAAAAGGATTCATATAGCCGACCCCGCATAGTGGAATAAATGCATGTTCTTGTTGATGTTGTTGTTGTATCAAGATGGAAAATCACAGTGCATTAATCCGTTGTAATAATGATAATAATATCATTATCATTACTATCATTACTATTATTATTATTTTAAAATATAAATTAGGGTTTAAGTTGTAATTTTAGGTATAACATATTTATATAGATAAAAATTTTACCCTAAATTAAACCTAATTTTATTCTCNCAGTTAAATTAAGATGTTACTGCGTTTATTTATGCAACAATAATTAAGGTGAGTGGAAAAGAATAAAACCATGCATCAAAGATGAGAAATTACACGAGAGGACACAATCGAGAAAAAGGATTCATATAGCCGACCCTGCATAGTGGAATAAAAGCATATTGTTGTTGATGTTGTTGTTGGATCAAGATGGAAAATCACAGTGCATTAATCCGTTGTAATAATGATAATAATATCATTATCATTACTATCATTATTATTATTATTTTAAAATATAAATTAGGGTTTGAGTTGTAATTTTAGGTATAACATATTTATATAGATAAAAATTTTACCCTAAATTAAACCTAATTTTATTCTCTGGCTACTTCAATGGAAGAATTTGAGCAATGATGATTTCACTGTCATTTGGGGTTTTCTTAACAGAGTAGAAATTTCTTACTTTGATCCTTTGTTCGATCAATAGGATCAAAATTGATTATTGTCAATTAAAAAAAAATTTATAAGATTAAATGATCGGTCTAACTTTGCAGTAACTGACAAACAGGCAACAACCATTAGAGATAGATCATATGAGAGATGGTTCGTGGTTGGGTTTCTAAGAAGGTGAGAGCCCTAAGAGTTGGTTGGACCAGGCTACCAGCAAGTCTCATTGTTANTTTTATGAGATAACATGATCGGTCTAACTTTGCAGTAACTGACAAACAGGCAACAACCATTAGAGATAGATCATATGAGAGATGGTTTGTGGTTGGGTTTCTAAGAAGGTGAGAGCCCTAAAAGTTGGTTGGACCAGGCTACCAGCAAGTCTCATTGTTAAACCAACGTTATCAAAAGAGTATTTAGAAGCAAAGTGAAGTGGTAAGCTGGACCTGTGCTCTGTTTGCCTGTGAAGCGCAAGTATACAACAAAACACTATCATTGCACCAATTTGCCACATTGCATCGTAGAACCTTGCACTACGCTTCTTATCAGAGCAATTTCCTGATTCATATTTCATGATTCAGTTAAACATTTACCGTAACAACTAAGTATGATAAATTTTAACAATCTTTGAATAACCTAAGCCTCATAAATCGAGCAAAAAGTGGCCTTTTAAAATGAATTTTATCTTGATTCTTATAGTATAAGTGTCGCTTCACATTGCAAAAATGAGTAAATGATCAAAACCATCTTTATACTTGTTTGGTTAGTCCATTTAATACCAAACCTTTTTATGTATGCAATTTAGTCCTCAACGCACCCGTTTGATAAAATAATATCATTATTATTATTATTATTATTATTATTATTATTATTATTATTATTATTATTATTATT
>JXCR01148972.1:78810-110538 GCA_002079205.1 Phalaenopsis hybrid cultivar
CTTGTCACGCAAATATAAACCCTAATTAAATAAAAATGACAGGATAAAACACTTTAATAATTTTTTCTCAAAATTGGAGCCAAATCATAGGATAGACTGGGAAGTCACTGAGGTTCTCCTCAGAATCTGTGGTCTCCCCTAGTTTCTCTTCATTTGGATTCCTCAACAATGTTCCAGATTTGAGTCTTTCCCCTTTCACACCTCTTCGTCCGATTTCGTTGAAAAGTCCTATCCTTTGACTTATTTGAAGACATTATTCCCTGATTTTTATCGAATTTTCTTAGGTGACCTAGGTCATTTAAGATGTAATTAACTATAGAGGTTTGCCCTTATAGGAAGTTTTTCCGAACCCAGCTTGAAATAAACCCTATTTAATTATTTGTATTAAATAGAGGAACTTGTCGGCAAATAAAACGGTTTCACAGACCCAAACGGATGTCATATGTTTTCTTAGTTTATTTGATCGAGTCTCACCCTCAAGTCTTGTGTTTATCCCTCGGGGTAGATACAGGATTTGAGGTAGAGTGCTCTTTCATTTAAACTATGAAAAATATGAGGTCAGTTTGATTTCATATTTTTCTAAAATTATATACATATATATATGTAAATTAAAACGTCCTTCCGAAGCGGGCGATGAGATTTCAATTCCGGCTGCCGACAGCTTCTTACGGGCGACCCCCCAAACTTTCTTTTAGCTTTCTTTTAGTGTCGACATGCAGCAATAATGATTTTAAGAGTTCTGATTCAGACTTCAACATAGTCTCAATAACACAGGGATTGATGCCTAAACTGATCGGTTCAGAGGGAGCTGGTCCAAAAGGGAGGTTGGATCGGATAACCAGCCTGTGTGCAGGAGTTACCGCTCCCTCCTTCCTTTCCTCTCCAGCTTGCTGCACTAAGGAGCCTAATTTGACTCCTAAAGGGGAGGGGGGCCTCCCCTTCCAGTTCCATCACCTATTGCATATTTGTTTTGCTTGCTCAGGGTTAGTTTTTTATTATTTTTTGATTTCTGATTCCTGCCATCAGGTGATTTCTCTTGCTAGGGTTCTATCCGATGATAGATAGTGCTCTGGTTGTATCATGCACCGAGGAGGTGATGACCTCTACCTATTTTCCTCACGTAATCCTTCTCCTAGCCATTGTTCATAGCCGGCACCCACCCTTCCTACTTCCATCCACCGGTCATCTCCTCACTCTCCCTATTCCCTGTAAATTGCACCGTCCCAAACCCCACCTGCTCCCTTCTTACGAGTTTTCGCCCTCTCCTCACTAGACTACCGAGCCGCAATTACTCAGCCGCCCCTCTTTCGGGTCGCAGACCTTCACCCCCACCATTCATGCGTCCGCCCACATCTCTAACCCTCCATAGCCTCACCGCAGCCCCCTCACCTACCGTTTCCACCATCCCTTACCTCACCTGAGCCTCTCTTACCCCTATCCAAGGCCCGACCTCTCTGGCGCTAGCAACCTAGCGGGGTATCGCTACTTGCTCATGTTTGGTTGTTCTTGCTTTGAGTCTTGCTTGTAACCCATTATTTTGAGTAATAAAATTTGTTTCACTATTGATATTTGGGTTAACTCCGATATTACTTAGCTCATATGATTAATTTCACAGGTCCTCAACGTGCTCCTCTTTTTAAAGACACTCATCTTCAAAACCAAAAAGATCGTTATAACAATCTATAACAGAAAATGACATGTTTTTCGAAGGATCTAAATGATAATTTTGATCTAGTGCTTTTAATCCTTTTGGTTCGGGTGTTCATTCCTAGTTTTGAAATAAAAGAGCCAATAAGAGCAAGAGGTTATTGGAAATAATGTTGAAAGCATGATGAAAACAACAAAACCGGTAGTCATCATACCGAATGCATTGGTCTTCCAATTGTGGGAAACATGAAAATTGCACGCATAACGCTAAGAGCTAGAAGGTCAAATCGCTCAAAGAGATAGATCATAATATTTAAAGTGATATTGATAATAATATGATGACAACGGATTATGACAGACATAATCATCTTCATGATAATAGCATTCATCCAATGAGCTCAACATTTTCATAAATGCTTGAAAATGAGTTTTAGTAAAACTTTGTAATGTTTTTCTGAGACTATTTATCACATACGAATTGATAAATATTTGCAACTACAGATTGTACATGGCAAATGTCTTTTAGAAGTCATTCTACAATATATTATTGTTGATGAAGCTCTTTGATATAGCATTCTTGAGAATCATAATAAAAAGCATTTGGTACATAAAAATGGTTTTTTAGAAGTCATTGTACTATGTATTATTGTTGATGAAGCCCTTTTGATAATAACATTCTTGAGAATCATAATAAAAAGTAATTGGTACATATTGCATATATAAGAGAAGTATATTACATGAGTAATTAACTTTTGCAAATCAGAAGGTACTTGACTAATAAACCTTGAAAAATTTGTCGCAAATTTTATTGCCTAAAAAGGGAAAAAACAAATCACTGAGAGTCAATTGTAGAGTACGAAACACGAACATGACACGATACAGATACACAACATAATTGCAAGAAATTAAATACGACACGACATGAAAGTTTTTTTATATTTAATAAATTATTAATATATAAGTATAATTTTAATATTTTATGCTAAAGACATAAAATAAAATATGCAACCATTAATGAAACTTTATAATGGCAATATCAAAACTAACATTCAAAATATCAAAAAAAATCAGCAAAACACTTAATGAAAATATCATTCATAACAAAATGAAGCAATAAATAACGATGTAATCATCATTAATTGGAGCTAATGCATTCAACAGTAATATCATCTTTAATTCTAGCACAATTGCCCACATGAAAGGCACTTTCACGTTCATCAATGAAAAGTATTTTATATAAAGGGAAAGAGGACTAATATTTTATTTCAATCAAAATTCAATAAAGCAATAAGATTCTTCATATAAACTTATGGATCCCAATACTTTTCAAAAATGAATTATATATTGAGGAAGGAATAAGCCAATTACATATATGCAAAATTAAAAAATATGTAAAGCATCTCAAAATTGAATGAGCACGCACCTATAAATTGAAGAGAATCAAAATGACCCCACGTGTCATGCATCAAAGTATCCTTTTGGAAAATATTAAGTTTGCGTTGATTGTTATGTTTATCAAACCCAAATTGTTTATATAAGGGTAATGGTGATGAAGATGATGACGACTGTTNATGGCCTTTTAGAATGAATTTTATCTTGATTCTTATAGCATAAGTGCCGCTTCACATTGCAAAAATGAGTAAATGATCAAAACCATCTTTAAACTTGTTAGGTTAGTCCATTTAATACCAAACCTTTTTATGTATGCAATTTAGTCCTCAACGCACCCGTTTGATATAATAATATCATTATTATTATTATTATTTAAAAAAAAAATTTAATTAATTAGAGCTCGAGTTGTAACTTTAGGTATAACACAATAATATAAATAAAAAATTTACTCTAGATTAAACCTAATTTTATTCTTTGGCTACTTCAATGAAGAAGTTGAAACATTCGACAATGATGATTTCACAATCTTTTGAGTTTTGCGTAACAAAGTAGAAATTTCTTGTTTTGATCCTTTCTTTGTTCCATCACACTAATAAAAAAACATTTTCATATTTAGATATATAGTATAATAATATTTCATAATAATTGTTTACATCACACTATAAAAATAACATTTTCATATTTCATACTGTCTTCTTTTAAAGCAACTAACTTGCTCAAAGCCCCTAAATCTATAATCATTTGCCTCACACACACACGCTCGCACACACGCACTATTCCCCTTAGTACAAAGGATGCAAATCATAACAAACTATAGCTTTTGCTTTACTAACAACCCTCTTTGCGAGATTTCTAGCTTTACCATGCAATCATATTAAGTTTCAAAATATTCAATTTTTAAAGACATTTTAGAAGCTTTTTTTTTTTAAATTGCTACTTGTATCTCATCCCTCCACAATTAAATCTCATTATCAGTGTATGCTTTGCTCTTAAACTCCCCTAAAATATGTACACCAATGATCTTAATGAAACTAGTCATCTTACCCCATATAAGGTTTAGCCCAACTAAAAAGCTCCAATTTAATTCCTATTTTTTTTTGGAACAGTGAGCGACAATCACAAAGTATTTCTCTCTTAAATAAGCAAACCTTCTCCAGTTTGCGTCTTTTAATAATTTATCCTGACATATACATTTTCTCATCTTTCAAATTTTACCACCATATTCCAAGAAAAAGAAATTGATTTTGATTGCTTTTTTTTTNTTTACCCCATATAAGGTTTAGCCCAACTAAAAAACTCCAATTTAATTCCTATTTTTTTTGGAACGGTGAGCGACAATCACAAAGTATTTCTCTCTTAAATAAGCAAACCTTCTCCAATTTGTGTCTATTAATAATTTATCCTGACATATTAACATTTTCTCATCTTTCAAATTTTACCACCATATTCCAAGAAAAAGAAATTGATTTTGATTGCTTTTTTTTTTTTATATTCTTAAGATATATATATATTCAAAAATATTGCCCTACATTAAATGGTCTCATTATCCTAGAATAACCTTGTAATTTTTATAGGAATTTTTTTCTTTCCTTCTAACAACAACAATAACAACAACAAACATTTATCTCAATAAGTGGGGTCGGCTATATGAATATTTTTTTCTCAATTGCGTCCTATTGAGTGTCATATTTTCATTTAATTCTAATAAATCAAGATCATTTGTTATACAATATGTCCAAGTCTTTCTAGGTCTAACTCTGTCTTTCCTAATATAAGTAGAATCTAAAACATCTACTCTCCAAATTGGATCATCAGATTGTCGGCGTTTAACGTGACCAAACTATCTAAGACAACTCTCTCTAATTTTGTCTGCTACTGCTACACCAACCCTACCACAGATATATTCATTTTGCAATTTGTCTCTAAAGTGTAATGCTATCATCCACTTAAGCATTCTCAGCTCGACAACACTTAACTTAGTTTTATGCTTCTCTTTTAAAGGCCAACATTCAACGACATAGAGCATTGCAAGTTTCACCACCACTTTATAAAATTATCCTTTAAGTCTAAGTGGTACTTTTCTATCACACAATAGACCCGAAGAATTCCTTCACTTCAGCCAACCAATTTGAATTCTACTAATAACATCCCAATTTATATCACCATCACTTTGAACAATAGACCCGAGATATCTAAAGCATTCACACATTTTAATAATTTGATTACGCGTAGTTAGAACTCTGTCACTAGAGCTACAACTACTAAAATTACATTCCATGTATTCAGTTATAGTTCTACTCAAATGAAGGCCCTTAGACTCCAATGTAGACCTCCACAATTCAAGTTTTTCCTTCAAAGTTAAAAAGAAATTTATTTTGAGATTTGGTGACTCACTTTTGTAAATAATCAAGTTTTCATCTTATTTTAAGAATATGTTCACTATTGCAAGATCACATGCTAATGTGAAATAAAGTATAGTTTCTCAAATTACATTTATATCTCCTATTTAATAACTATCATAAATGCGCTCATAGCCCATAATATTAGAACATATATACACATTTAAAACACCTCCAGTGACAATTATTTCTTTAGCAAATATGAATTGTAGTACTGTAGTAGTTGATCCATCTCTTTATAAAATTAATTTTTAAACTATTTTCTAATCTAACTTAAGAAGTATTAGAATTAAGCACATTAATTATTTCCCTCTGGATAAATCACTAACCATATTAACTGCCCATCAATTATATTTGCCTCCTGATAAATCAATCAACGCAGTGAAAGAAACATTGGCTGATCATTTATGTTTAAACCATATCAAGTAATCTAAACCATGTATATTTAGTTGCATCTATAATCAACACAAAAGATCTAAAAAATGGAAATTCCTTGATACGGTATAATCAAATCTAAAGAAATCAGATCACAAAAGCCTAAATTCTAAAAACCAATTATAAAAAATCAAATCGTAAAACAAAAAGGCTGAATCAGATCTTTTGAGGCGCATAATTGTTTTATTCAAAATTTCTCACATTTATTATTAGATTAAATTATTATAAGTTTCAAAATACATTATTCTAAGAGAGAGAGGTAGAGGAAAGGATAAATTAAGAGAGAGTGGGCAAGAAAAGAACTGAAGAGAGGGAGTCGAGAAAAGATCTAGGAGGAGAAAAGGAGGCAATCAATTGTAGAGTAAAATAATATTTTATTTAAACCAAAGTTCACCACAAAATCAAGAACCTTTAACATAAACATAAGGTTCAAATACTTCCATAACTAGCATTAGTTATTATAACAAGGATACATCATTACTGCCAATAAATGAAACATTTAAAATATTAAAATATATTAAAACTAAATAAATGAGTGACTATAAACTGATGTGGAAGAGGATTCTAATAAACTTATGCCTTATTTCTCCTGAAGCACTCACCAGGATCAAAAGAAACAATTCTCCAAAGAATTGAAATGTGACCATAGTGGTGGTGAAATTGGACTAAGAACTATCCTAGGACTGAAACAAAGGGCATATGCTAGACAGTGTGTTTGTAGTGAAGGCAGAAGCACAAACTCAATTCAGACAATGGGAATAATACTGCCAACTGTGAATCAATATTTGACAAGCAATAATACCTTTAATAAGTAGTGCAAAGTCATACTCAATAACATGTGCAGCAATAATGATTTTAAGAGTTCTGATTCAGACTTCAACATAGTCTCAATAACACAGGGCTTGATGCCTAAACTGATCGGTTCAGAGGGAGCTGGTCCAAAAGGGAGGCTGGACCGGATAACCAGCCTGTGTGCAGGAGTTACCGCTCCCTCCTTCCTTTCCTCTCCAGCTTGTTGCACTAAGGAGCCTAATTTGACTCCTAAAGGGTCCCGTTCCATCATCTATTACATATTTGTTGTTTGCTTGCTCAGGGTTAGTTTTTTATTATTTTTTTTATTTCTGATTCCTGCCATCAGGTGATTTCTCTTGCTAGGGTTGTATCCGATGACAGATAGTGCTCTGGTTGTATCATGCACCGAGGAGGTGATGACCTCTACCTATTTTCCTCACGTAATTCTTCTCCTAGCCATTGTCCATAGCCGGCACCCACCCTTCCTACTTCCATCCGCCAGTCATCTCCTCACTCTCCCTATTCCCTGTAAATTGCACCGCCCCAAACCCCACCTGCTCCCTTCTTACGAGTTTTCGCCCTCTACCCACTAGACTACCGAGCTGCAATTACTCAGCCGCCCCTCTTTCGGGCCGCAGACCTTCACCCACACCATTCATGTGTCCGCCCACATCTCTAACCCTCCATAGCCTCACCGCAACCCCCTCACCTACCGTTTCCACCATCCCTTACCTCACCTGAGCCTCTCTTACCCCTATCCAAGGGCCGACCTCTCTGGCGCTAGCAACCTAGCGGGGTATCGCTACTTCTCATGTTTTGTTGTTCTTGCTTTGAGTCTTGCTTGTAACCCATTATTTTGAGTAATAAAATTGGTTTCCCTGTTGATTTTTAGGTTAACTCCGATATTACTTAACCCATATGATTAATTTCACAGGTCCTCAACGTGCTCCTCATTTTAAAGATACTCATCTTCAAAACCAAAAAGATCGTTATAACAATCTATAACAGAAAATAGCATGTTTTTCTAAGGATCTAAATGATCATTTTGATCTAGTGCTTCTAGTCCTTTTGGTTCGGGTGTTTGTTCCAAGTTTTGAGATAAAAGAACCAATAAGAGCAAGAGGTTATTAAAAATAATGTTGAAGGCAAGATGAAAACAACAAAACCAGTAGTCATCATGCCGAATGAATTGGTCTTCCGATTGTGGGAAACATGAAGCTTGCACGCATTACGCTAAGAGCTAGAAGGTCAAATCGCTCAAAGAGATAGATCATAATATTCAAAGTGATATTGATAATAATATGATGACAACGGAGTATAACAGACATAATCATCTTCACGATAATAGCATTCATCCAATGAGATCAACATTTTCATAAATGCTTGAAAATGAGTTTCAGTAAAACTTTGTAGTGTTTTTCTGAGACTATTTATCACATACGAATTAATAAATATTTGCAACTACAGATTGTAAATAGCAAATGTCTTTTAGAAGTCATTCTACAATATATTATTGTTGATGAAGCTCTTTGATATCGCATTCTTGAGAATCATAATAAAAAGAACTTGGTACATAAAAATGGTTTTTTAGAAGTCATTCTACTATGTATTATTGTTGATGAAGCCCTTTTGATAATAACATTCTTGAGAATCATAATAAAAAGCAATTGGTACATATTGCATATATAAGAGAAGTATATTATATGAATAATTAACTTTTGCAAATCAGAAGGTACTTGACTAATAAACCTTGAAAAATTTGTCTCAAATTTTATTGCCTAAAAAGGGCGAAAACAAATCACTATGAGTCAATCGTAGAGTACGAAACACGAACACGACACGATACAGATACACAACATAATTGCAAGAAATTAAATACGACACGACATGAAAGTTTTTTTATATTTAATAAATTATTAATATATAAGTATAATTTTAATATTTTATGCTAAAAACATAAAATAAAATATGCAATCATTAATGAAACTTTATAATGGCAATATCAAAACTAACATTCAAAATATCAAAAAAATCAGCAAAACACTTAATGAAAATATCATTCATAATGAAATGAAGTAATAAATAACGATGTAATCATCATTAATTGGAGCTAATGCATTCAACAGTAATATCATCTTTAGTTCTAGCACAATTGCACACATGAAAGGCACTTTCACGTTCATCAATGAAAAGTATTTTATATAAGGGGAGAGAAGACTAATACTTTATTTCAATCAAAATTCAATAAAGCAATAAGATTCTTCATATAAACTTATGGATCCCAATACTTTTCAACAATGAATTATATGTTGAGCAAGGACTAAGCCAATTACATATATCCAGAATTAAAAAATATGTAAAGCATCTCAAAATTGAATGAGCGCGCACATATAAATTGAAGAGAATCAAAATGACCCCATGTGTCATGCATCAAAGTATCCTTTTGGAAAATATTAAGTTTAGGTTGATTGTTATGTTTATCAAACCCAAATTGTTTATATAAGGGTAATGGTGATCAAGATGATGACGACGAAAGATTATAAGGATTCAATTTGATTTTGCATGGAATATACATATGAGTTTAGATTTTTTGTCTTCATCTCCATAAAATTATTTCTACAAACAAAAAAATTGTAACTTGTATACATATAATTAACTATTAATTATTATTAAATAAAATTACACTTGAGGCATGTTGTGATTGTATCTTATTACTCCAAATTAAATATGCAAATCACTTAAAATAATGCACTCAAAGTTTTTTCTCCTTTAAACTCTCTATATTCTTCCCTCAACCAAATTATAACAAAATGAGATCTGAAAGTTTTTTTATTTCTCTTTAATTTTCACAGTTCCAAATTCCCCAAAGTTGATATATTCTAAAGGAAATTATGATCCAAAGCTTCAAGTTCTTGTCGTAGGAGGAGATTATGTGGTGAATACTCTTCAATGATTGGAACGTTTTATTTGACATGATGGTCAAGAAGGGGTCGGCCAAATACCTAGGATAACGCCAACAATAGAGTTCTCCTTGGGCATTTGAATTTAGAGTTTATTATGGTGGAAGATCTAGGTGATGTTTTTAAATGAGTTGAGGAATGTTTCATGAAGTTCTAATATATTTGGAGGCCAAAGAATAGAAAAGAGCCAAGGCTAGATACGAGATGATCTAATTTGTACGATTTGACAGAATTGAGAAAGTTGGGTGAGTGGAAGGTCTTAAGAGTGTTTGTAAGGGCTAAAATGGCTTGTGAACGTTAAGAGCATACATGCAGATTAATCTAGAGTAGATGCCAAAAATCCAAGGGGTTTAGAGGGTGATGTAAAAGAGAGTATCAAAACAAAATCATCTGAAAGCCTACTTCAGTTGATTGCTATAGGATTTTATATATTTCTCGAGGGTTGTAGGGACTAGAGAAAAGCCTTGTGAGGTAAAAAAATGTAGGAAAAAACGTTAGTATAGTTGTAGATAGTAGCAATTACCTATAGGGATAATTGGGACTTCCACCAAGAAAAAGCACTAGAGGAACCGTGGCAATTAGGCATTCAACCCAAGAGAATAACTTCTGTAATTTTTTTTTCTTCAAAATACCAAAAGCATATCCTTTCAATGTGCTTCCCTCCACTAGCTTGTATCTGAATGAGATTCAAATCATTTTTGTATCTCTATCTAACATTAAATACAATACCTCACATAAAACTAACGACATTGTAGCTTCTTCCATGACCCTCTTAGAACCCCAAGTCCGAGGAGTCAATTTTATGTAGCTTCTAAGCAACAAAACTACATATTATGTGCACAATCATAGTCCCATTAAACCCCTCCTTACCTTTTGACTGCTTCCATTATCCTTCTCACATATTCCTACAGTATAATCACAACTTCAAACAAGCTTCCTGTCTCATATTTTGCTTGCACCACTATTACCCATATTCACTCCATAATTTAATGTTTCACGCCACTGCTCAGAGAAGTGCTCATTTTTTGTTGCCCACCCTTAAATTACGCAACTCAGCACTTCAAGATACATATTACAATCACAAACCCCCGTTAATACATATCACACTCGCCATACGGTCACAAACCACACCAATGCTTTGTTCAAAACCTCATATGTTCCTTTGTCCTATAATAAACATGTCTATAAGTCTATAACTAGGCTCAACTTGGCCATTGGCTACTCATCACCAATCATGACGAGTACTTCAACTTCATCGAGATTCTTTACTCAACACGGTCGCGAGATTCTAAGGTTAACCTGTTGATATTAGTAGACTTACATATCATTAGCAAGTTTTATAATTTTTTATGACAATTGATTAATTAATCTTCATTGAAATCAAATACATTCATACAATATAACCAACCTAGTGAGGTTTCCATATAAGTAAATTGAATGCTCCACAAAAATTAATCGGCTTATTACAACATGATGTTGAATTATATCATTCTTCTATTGACAACAATAAAAATCGTAGTGGTAGAAACTTGATTGTTTTGCAACAAAGTATGCTTCTAGCATATTGCAAAAAAGTATGCTTCTAGCTTAATGTCATTTAGATAAACTGTTAGGTTACATTTTAATGTTTCATCATTAACATTTTTAAACATGACACTAACCACAAGTCCAAGATATTCTTCGAAATTTTCTTACTGCAAAATTATCAGTTTAAGGATAATAAATAGCCTAATTGATAATCAACTAAAAAATCATATCATGAGAAAATGAGGTAGGGCAAAATTTTAATAGCCTACAGCAATAAAAATGATAACGACATAGCTAAAAAATTTGGTTTCATATGGCATGCACTGGCACAAGCATTTGACCGCTTGTCTAACACGAGTAATCTAGGACTCAACGAGCTACTTAAGGACTTAAACGTTCCTTCACAGCATTCATACCCTGCCTAGAACATGAGACCAATATTAAATCACAATTATAGTGTTTGCGGTGATATCCCTTATCAACTCATCCTCACCAAGGTCATGAATAGTTTCAGTCCCTATACATAAGCCAAGACTAAGACAATAAACTTATAAAGTTCTTATTAGCATTGTTAAATTCAATTATACTAAATTCAATGGCCTTCATGACCCTAATGATATATAGATTATGAGCATGAGATTGAGAACTTCTTATCTTAGCATAAGATGACTAAAATGTCGAGTGTCAAGTTCGCCAAGATGAAGTAGTCAAACTTATATTGGGAAAACATTATTCGTGAGCTTGATTTACACGGAGCTATATCCATCTTTACTAAGGTAAAGATGATGAGTTAATTGAGGTAGAAGCATCATCGGGGCTCTCTTAGTCAAGCATTAATTATCTTAGCCAAATTGAGAAGCTTGACTCAACGTGTAAGATTTTCAAGAATGATTAGAAGCAAGCAACCCCAAGTTGGTCAATTGATTGTCCTATAATAGGATAAGAAGTAAGGTTTTCAAAGATTGTTAGAAGCGGTCAACCAAATTTATTAATAGCCTTTTGTTGACCTCATCTTTGGTGAGGTATAGTTTTCCTCTTAGGGTTTAGGATCTAGCCTTAGGGATCTCCCTTTGACTATCTTAGAACCTTAGAGTATGGGACCCGGCTTGTTCAAAAAATTAAACCTACTTCTGTACCCTTTTGTAGTTTCGCGTGTGTGGTATCGACTTCTAGCACTTAGAAGTGTGAAACCAACATGAGGAAACCCAAAAAGAATTCTTATAGGACATTTTGAGTCTTAAGATGGTCTTTTGCACAATTCGCACTCCCACGCGCACAAATTTTGTAATTCAGAGAATCGACGCGTCTGATAGCTACAATTCAAATCGCTTGCATTATTACCTATCGAAGACTCGAATAAACTTTTTGAAACGATAGATCGCGAGTTGAAAGTCGTAAAATTTGAATTTTGACGCGTTTTTTACCCGATTGTCGACGACGTCGTCCGAGCAACCCCAGATGAAAAAAAGAACTGCACCGGCACGTCCGGAACGTCGATTTTACCTAGGGAGGACACCTATTTTGTTACGACACCGCGCGTGAATAAATCACATATGAATTAGTGTGTGTGTGTGTGTGTGTGTGTGTGTGTGTGTGTGTGTGTGTGTGTGTGTGTGTGTGNTTTTGAGACTGCTTTTGGTTTTAATTGAGACTTGTTATTGGTTTGACAATGATTTATTCTTTTAAACTAAATTGTGATTTTATTTTCTCCATAGATTTTGAGTAGTTTTCTTTATATTTCTTCTTAAAATGATAAGTAATTAAGTTTTGGACGGAAGTTGTGCAAAGTATTGATCTTCAATGATGGAAGAAGTTGTGATGATTTATATCCATGCACTTAATTTACTTCTTGATTTGATCAATCCAGATATTAAAATTTGTTGTGAGAACATGTAAGAACCGGGCTGGTATTGTCTCAGTCAATAATTGGAAAGAATCACATGAGGTTGTATGAATGAGAATGTAGTTCATATGATTGAGTGCAAATAAATAAAGAAATATTTATTGAAGGGTGTAGAGTTAGAGGACTTTAAAGTGACAGGTTCTAACACCCAACTCGGTTTATTGTTTTAGGTTCTGATACGAGATGTTAGCCCACAGGTGGAGAGAATTGAGGGAACTCTAGAGTGACAGCTAGTATCTTACCTGCTTAGCCAATCTTCAGAACTATTCAAACTTTAAATTATCCAATGTTCTTTATATCATCTCTAGTAAGGGTAAAGAATATTATTTCTCCTATTTGGAACAACATAATTTGCATACTTTCACAAAAGAATTCCTATACTTATTACTGATTCATAACAAGAAGAAAGATATTTTCATATTTAGTGTTTTTCTTCTATAAAAACTCTAGTTATCTTTTTAAATTCTTATTGTTCTTTCAAAATATTGAAAATACCAAAAATATTTAAATTTTCATTACTGCAAAAATCATCGTTAGTTTAGATAATTATCTTTTTATTAAAAATAAAAAGTTTGCTGTTCAATAGTGCATATTGCTTATTCTCTCTATGGGTTTGATATTCAGGTCTTAATCAAAAAGTCTTATATTACTTGATAACGATAAGTATACTTGCGTAGTATCCCAATATATATAAATTAAAAGTTAAATTCTTATTTTTCTTCAGGATCAAGTTTTTGGTTTTGTTGCAAAGTAAGGAAATAGAAGTGAAATATAATCTGAATTATTGTTGTATTGTGCATATTAGCAGTATCCAGGGATCAAGTTTTTGGTGTTGTTGTCGGGGAGAAATTGATTTTAAAAGCAAATTTCTATTTTTAGAAAGTCTTATTTAAACCTTAAGTTATCTTATCTTATCTTATTTTGTTTTCTTTATTTTATTTTATTGTATTATATGTTAGTGTATGCGTAGTTCAAGTTTTGAAGGACTAGTGTCCTACGATTCTAAATTAGAAAGAACTATTAGAAAAATAAAAAAAATCAAAAAAAATTATAACTTTTGAAAAATCAAAAAAAAATTATAGAAATGACAGACCAAAATAATCAAAATACTGAAATTCATCAAGAGTTTAGGCCTTTCAGAGATTATGTCAACCCTACTGTAGATGAACTTCATTGTAGTATTCAAAAACCTATTGTAGTGGCTAATTTATTTGAGCTTAAACTTGTTATTACCCAAATAGTATCAAATAATCAATTTTGGGGATCACCAACTGAAGATCCAAATTTATATCTTGCCAATTTTCTAGAATTGTGCGCTACATTTAAATACGATAGTGTATCAGATGATGTCATAAGACTTAGGTTATTTTCTTTCTCAATGAGGGATAAAGTTAAGATGTGGTTGAATTCGTTAGCATTTGGATCTATCAGAACTTGGGGTGATTCAACAAAAAAATTCCTTGCTAAATATTTTCTACCATAAAAAACTATAAAACTTAGAAATGATATTACATCTTTTAATCAGTTTGAACGGGAATCTATTTATGAAGCATGGGAAAGATTTAAAGAATTCTTAAGAAAGTGTCCACACCATGCTATACCAGATTGATTAATAATTCAAACTTTTTATAATAGATTAATTGGATCTCTTAGATCAATTATCGATGTCGCTGCTGGTGGTTCGTTGATGTCATAACCATTTCATGACGCTTATGCTTTAATTGAAGAAATGGCTACCAATAAATTTCAATGGCCTTCTGAGAAGGTAGATCCTAAGAAAGTAGCCAATATTCATAAAACTAGTGTATTTACGATGTTAGCAAATCAAGTTGCTGCAATTTCAAGGAAGAGACCAATTTGGAATGAACTTTTCTCAACCAATTTCCATGATTGAAGAGAATTCATTAGGCCAAATAATAGATTCTCAAGCATCATTAGAAACTTTGAATGTCATAAATAATAAGCAGAATATCCCATATTCAAATTATTATAACCCAGGTTGGAAGAACCATCCCAATTTTAACTAGAATAACAATTCAGGTGGTAATAATCAGCAATGGGGGAACAACCAAATCCTATTGGGAAACTGGAACAACCATAGAATAATAATTGTAGATCTACTTATCCTCTAGGTTTCAACAGTAATACATAGTTTAAGGTGAAGAAGTTGTCTATAGAAGAAGTGGTGTTACAAATGGAAAATCAATTACAAAGTCAAGGAGTAATTAGAAATATTGAGAATTAACTTTGGCAAATAACAAAGTCATTAAGTAATATATCCCAAGGAACACTTCCTAGTAATACTGAATCAAATCCAAAAGATCAGAATAAAGAACAAGTTAATGTCATTCAACTTAGATGCGTAAGAGAGTTGGAAGGTCGGGCTAAAAAAGAATTTGAAGTAGAGAGAGAAGAAATTGAAGAATCAAAAGAGGACGCTCCAAAAGATTCTGAAAGAATCTACTAAAAATTAATTTGGAAAAACCACCAACTCCATTTCCTCAGAGACTTCGTTAGTAGAAGTTGGATAAACAATTTTCAAAATTTTTGAAAATATTTAAGAAGCTTACAATTAATATTCCATTTGTTGAAGCCTTAGAACAAATGTCGAGCTATGTAAAGGTTATGAAGGATATTTTCAATAGGAAAAGGAAGTTTGAAGATAATGAGACTGTTGCACTTAGTGAGGAGTGCAGTGCGATAATTTGGAAGAAGCTTCCTGAAAAGCTTAAAGATCCTAATTGCTGTACAATTCCATGTGCAATAGGAGACAGATTTTATGGGAAAGCTTTATGTGATTTAGGTGCAAGCATTAACCTTATGCCATTATCAATATTTAAAAGATTGAGATTAGGAGAAATAACCCCTACTACTGTAACTCTGCAGTTAGCAGATCATTCGATAACATACCCTAAAGGAGCTACAGAAGATGTCCTGGTGAAAGTGAATCAATTTATCTTTCCTATTGATTTCATTGTGCTAGATATGGAGGAAGATAAAGAGATACTTATCATTTTGGGGAGACCTTTCCTAGCCACAGGAAGAGCAATGATAGATGTGCAAAAAGGGGAATTAACAATGTGCGTCAATGATTAGGAAGAGCAATGATAGATGTGCAAAAAGGGGAATTAACAATGCACGTCAATGATCAAACTGTTTAGAAAGGGGAGTGTCAATGATCAATTTGTTACTTTTAATATTTCAAAATCAATTAAATACCTTGTAAAAGGTAAAGACATTGAATGCTATAGGATGAATGCTATAAGATATCTAAGTGAATATCATTTTAGAACTACTTATGATGAAAAATCTGAAGAAATGATTTGGAACATGAGTAAGAAGAGTAATTAAATCAATGTGAAGATCTTTTTAAGGAAAATTCAAAGTATGTTCGAGAAAGTTTTGAAGTTTTGGACACGATAGACAAGGATAAATCATTCTATCCATCTATTGAAAACCCTCAAGAACTAGAATTGAAGTTACTTCATGATCATTTATAAGATGTCTATTTATGAGATTCCTCTACTTTTCAAGTTATAATTTCCTCAAAATTAACGATGAAAGAAGAAGAAAGGTTGATGAAAATTCTAAAAAATTTTAAGAAAGCCTTTAGATGGAAAATTGCTGATATTAAAGGAATCAGTCCTTCAATTTGTATGCATAGAATTCATATGGAAGAGAACTGCATATCCAGGGCTAATCCGCAAAGGAGATTGAATCGTATTATGAAAGAAGTTGTAAAGAAAGAAATTTTAAAGTGGTTAGATGCTGAATGTATCTACCTTGCGTTCCTAAGAAAGGAGGAGTAACTGTAACTGTAAATGAACATAATGAGTTAATACCTACTAGAT
The DNA here is from genome assembly GCA_002079205.1 of Phalaenopsis hybrid cultivar. Taxonomy (NCBI): domain Eukaryota; kingdom Viridiplantae; phylum Streptophyta; class Magnoliopsida; order Asparagales; family Orchidaceae; genus Phalaenopsis; species Phalaenopsis hybrid cultivar. The sequence goes on from JXCR01148972.1 coordinate 95,717, forward strand.
AAGTTACAGGGTGGCGAATATGTATTGATTATTGAAAATTAAATCTTGTCACTAGGAAAGATCATTTTTCATTACCCTTCATAGATCAAATACTGGATAGACTAGCTGGGCATAAATACTTTTGTTTTCTGGATGGATATACTGGTTATCACCAAATTAAAATATCTCCTGAGGATCAAGAGAAACAACTTTTACCAGTTCTTATGGTACTTTTGCTTTTAGAAGGATGCCCTTTGGTTTATGTCTTTGGGATCAAGAGAAAACAACGTTTACTAGTCCTTATGATACTTTTGCTTTTAGAAGAATGTCCTTTGGTTTATGTAATGCCCCTACTACATTTCAAAGATGTATGATGACAAATTTTTTGTGATTAATTAGAAAAGGGATTAAAATATTCATGGATGACTTTTCAGTGTTAGGAACTTCATTTGACTCATGTTTAGAACATTTATCCAAAGTTCTTAAGCGTTGTAGAGAAATAAATTTAGTCCTTAACTAGGAAAAATGCTAATTTATGGTAACAGGAGGAATTGTATTAAGACATCAAATATCAGAAAATGGTATGGAAGTAGATCCTGCTAAAATTCAAGTGATCGTTAATTTACCTCAAATATCAAAAAATGGTATGGAAGTAGATCCTACTAAAATTCAAGTGATCGCTAATTTACCTTATCCAACAAAAATGTAAAGGAAAGTAGGAGTTTTTTAGGACATGCTAAATTCTACAGACGATATATTAAAGACTTTTCAAAGATTGCTAAGCCTTTATGTCATTTATTAAAGAAAGATGCAATTTTTAATTTTGATGAAGAATGTTTAAAAGCTTTTAAGTTATTAAAAGAAAAACTAATCACTGCACCAATTATAGTTTCACCAAACTGGGAAAAACCTTTTAAACTTATGTGTGATGCTAGTGATTATGATATTGGAGTTGTTTTAGGACAAATATATGATAAAATTTTCAAAGTAATTTATTATGCTAGTAAAATTTTTAATGAAACTCAAATTAATTATACAACAACTGAAAAAGAGTTATTAGCAATAATATATGCTTTTGATAAATTTTAATTATACAACAAATGAAAAAGAGTTATTAGCAATAGTATATGCTTTTGATAAATTTAGATCATTTTAACTGAAACTCATTGTGTAGTGCATATAGATTGTTATGCTATTAAGTATTTATTGAAAAAGAAGGATACTAAATCTAGACTTATAAGATGGATTCTTCTTCTGCAAGAATTTGATTTTGTAATAGTAGTTCGAAAGGGGATTGAAAATCAAATTGCTGATCATTTGTCCAGGCTTGAATTAGAAAAACCTCTCTATTTTGAAAATGAAATTAATGAACATTTTCCAGATGAAAAATTTTTCACTATTAATGAGTGGTGTGTTCCGTGGTATGCCCACATTACGAACTTCATTGTTAGTGATATTATACCTTATGGAATGACATACCAACAGAAGAAGAAATTTATTTCTGAAGCTAAGACTTATTTTTGGGATGACCCATTTTTTATAAACAAGGAAATGATCTGATTATTCAAAGATGTGTACCAATAGAAGAAACTTATGAGTTTATCCAAAAATATCATAATTCTGATTTTGAGGGACATTTTGGTGTTGATAAAACAACATACAAAATTTACAATAGATTTTATTGGGTTACAATTTTTAGAGATGTTAATGCTTATATCAAAACTTGTGATAGATGTGAAAAAGTAGGCAATATTTCTAGAAAAAATGAAATGCCCCTCAATTATATGCTAGAAGTTAAAATATTTGATGTTTGGGGATTATATTTCATGGTAACATTTATACCATCTTTGAAAAATTTATATTTCTGTTAGCAGTGGCTATTTATCCAAATGGATAGAAGCTATTGCTTTACCTCGATGTGATGCTCAAAGTGTTGCAAAATTTTTTAAAACAAATATATTTTGTAGATTTAGGATGCTGAGAATTATCATTACTGATGGGGGAAGTCGATTCAGAAATGCCATAATGGAGAAATTATTAAAGGAATATCATATAAATCATAGCATTGCTACTGCTTATCATCCTCAGACAAGTGGTTTGGCTGAATTATCCGATCATGAAATTAAAAGAATTATGTAAAAATCTATGAATCCAACAAAAATGGATTGGTCAATCAAACTTGACTATGCTTTGTGGGCTTATAGGATTGCATACAGAACTCCTATAGGAATGTCTCCATATAGGCTAATATTTAGAAAAGCTTGTCACTTACCAATTGAACTTAAGCATAAGACATATTGGGTGATTAAAGAGTTCAATTATAATTTGAAAGATGTTGGTGAGAAAAGATTGTTATAATTAAATGAGCTTGAAGATATAAGAATTGAAGCTTATAAAAGTGCCAAAATTTATAAAGAAAAGATGAAGATGTGGAATGATCGAATGATTTTTACTAAAAATTTTCAGCCAGGGCAACAAATTTTGCTATATAATTCAAGGTTAAGATTATTTCCAGACAAATTTAAGTCTAGATGGATGGGCCTATTTATTGTGATTAAAGTTTATCCTTATGGTGTTGTGGATATTAAAGATCCTAAGTTTAAGAAAATCTTTAAAGTTAATGGACATAGACTGAAACCATATTTTATAGGGGATCAACATAATTTTAATGATATAATGATGTTGGGTCAACCAGAGTAAGCACTGGTTACGTCGGGCTGATGACATAAAACCAAGCACTTTGTGGGAGGCAACCCATAGTTATCAGTGTGTTTTTATTTTGATTATTGTTTTATGTGTGATTAAGAAGATTTGGGGTAGTATTTTTGAGACTAATATGTGTTAATATTGATTTTAAGACTTTATTTAGTGATCTAGACATGTTAAAATGATAATTTGGACGTTAGGTTGACTAGTGCAAAAATGTGCACTATCACTTAAGCGCCAAATCCGGTGGTTAAGAGCGAAAGTTTAAAAACATGTGCGAAATTAATATTCTAGAAGGGAAAACTTCCTAGAAGTTAGCAAAAGCGTGCCAAGGCAGTTTCTAAATGTATCTAGGAGTTATTAGAAGGATTTAGTTCTATAAATAGAAGGGTTTAGTGAAGAATTTCACTCTAGATTATTTCTAGCCCTAAAGTATAAGAGAGAGAGAGAGATTTTAAGATTATGTCTTCATGGGAGATGGATTTGAAGAAGGAGGAGTCCATGAGGAAGAAATTCATTAGTCAAAGTGCACAAGAGATGTATAACGGTTTCTTAGCCATTAGTATTGAAGGGATATTAGAGAAGATCAATAAAATTGAAAATACCATGTCTGTACTGGAGACTAAGGTATTGGAGATTCATGCACATCTTGAGCATATTGGATGTCAATTGAAAATGCAATTTAGCCACACTAGTTATATAGAGGCAGCAGATAAGGAGATATTTCTTAAGCAAAAGTGGATTGAAGAAGATTGCATCAGAGCACGTCACTACCGTCAATTTTATCAACTTTATATTCCAGTTGCCCAAGGAGAGACTAATGAAAGATCTGAATTTGTTCCTTCTAATGAAGAATGGAATTCAGTTCTATGTTTGAAGTTCTGTTTTTGTGTGTTTAAAGTCGTTGCCTTTAAGTGTTTTAGTGTTTAGGACTTGCTTTTAGTGTTTGTATTACTTAAGTGTTTAATTGTGAAAGATTATTAAGTGTTTGTATTTAAGAAAATCTTCTCATCCAAGACTATTTGGAATGAGAACTAAATGTATTTGTAATCGTTTGAACTAAATGTATTTGTACTCATTTGTTTAAATGTATTTGTACTCGTTTGTGAATTAATATAAGTTTGCTTGTGTGAAATTTTGTGTTGTTTTAACCTCAAATTGAAATAGTTATTAAGGAGAATTTTCAGATAAAGGAGAGTTACAGGAAGTTGAAAATAATCATTTAGCACTATTTTGGTTTTGAGGAGTTGCCCGTAAGAAGCTGTCGTTTACTGGAATTGAAATCCCGCCACCCGCTTTGAAAGGACATTTTAATGTTTAGAAAAATATGAAATCAAACTAACCCCATATTTTTCATAGTTTAAATGAAAGAGCGATATACCTCAAATCCTGTATCTATATCGAAGGATAAACACATGACTTGAGGATGAGGGTCGATCAAATAAACTGAGAAATGCATGACGTCCCTTTGGTCTGCAAAACTGTTTTTTTATCGACAATTTCCACTATTTAATATGAATAATTAAATAAGGTTTATATTAAACTGGGTTCGGATGAGCTTCCTATAAGGGCAAGCCCCTATAGTTAAATACATCTTAAATGACCAAAGCTACCTAAGAAAATTTTTGATAAAAATCAGGAAATATTATCTTCAAGGATTTCAAAAGGATAGAACTGTTCAATGATATCAGAAAAAGAGGTGTGAAATGAGATTGGCTCAAATTTGAAACATTCTATTTTTGGAATCCAAAGGAAGAAGAACTAGGGGATGTCATAGATCCGGAGGAGAACCTCGGTGATTATTTAGCTTTAGTTTAGAGGAGAAATTATTTATATGTTTCATCCTGCCAATTTCATTTGTTAGGGCTTACATTCGTGTGAAAGATCACACAAATAGCCTGGAAGATGTGAGGGTTTAGGTCGTGACGAACGATAACCTTGGAATCCTAAGACGAGTTAAGACTTATATTATACGACATGATTGTACAAAAGCCTAAGGATGAGGTGAGGATTTATGTTGCATAAGCAAACAACCTCAAAATCCTATAGCTTGGCTGTTTAATTATAAGGAAGGAAGTTGGTTTAGCTGATGTAGACATGTTTTGTTGTTGAAGATGGTTGCACTGCCCACAATGCTAGCTCCAAGTTTCTTGTCGTGATGAGTTTAAGTTTTCTAGGGTGTCCAGTTATGATGTCAAATCAGGTGGCTCTATGGTTGTAGTTCATTAAATTTTATGAGGGATGTTAAAGTGGATTAGAGCGACACCGATTAGGATCCCACGGTTCCCTCATACCGACACCACTATTTTCTATTAGATTCACTTAGTCCAAATGAATTTACTAAACTCAACTTAATGAGTTCCATAATTTCATTTAGATCGTGGGAAGCCTCATTAGCAACCATATGTTACCTCCTCCGAGGGGTTCCCGATCTTCCGGTAGAGTGTCTTAATTTAGTTGAAATTATGATTTTTGTGATGTTGTGATTAAATTTTGAGTTGTTTATATTTTGAATGTTGTGGCGGTGAATTTTATCTTGGTTGATTTTAACTTTAATTTTGATTTAGGTTTTGCGGCTATCCTGATAGTTTTAGTTTTCATGCAGGGTGACATCATTGTTTAGCATGCAAGTTTTGCAAGTATAAAAAGTACAAGAAAGACAACACTGTAAACTATAAAAAGTGTATCTGTCGAGTCTTCTCGTTCCACCACCTGAAACTTAAAATGCATGTGAGGGCAGTTCATGTAGAGGCAAAAAAGTAAGGTTTTTGTAGTTTTTCTAACCCTATGTCATATCTTGGTGGGTCCTTAGGAGTTTAATTAAGGATGATTTTGTTAAGCAAAGCATATTAAGTTTAGTATACCTCTGAGGTATCCAACAGGTTAGGAGGAAGAAGCAGGTCCATGCTTCCCTTTAATCACCTGATGAAAAGCCTCAAGCTCATTTAAACTTATTATGTTGCTTAATAATTCATCTTATGAATTCCCAAATGCTCAATGAAAATTGTGTCCTAATTATCCCCAAAAGTAGGGTAATTATCATTTGTAATTTAATTTTGAAGATTATGTGAATGAAGACCCTTAAAGGATGGGGGCAAGCTAGTGTTTTTGGAACATTTAGCTAAATTTTGGTCCTTATTGGGCTTGTGGTGTTTTAAAGGTGTTAAATTTTAGCTATGTTTACTTTTCTAATCCTCATTTAATCAGTCTTGGTTTAACTTAGATCACTACTAAGCTCTTAAGACCTAGGTGAATGTTTTGATTAATTTTGAAAAGGTTAAGTTTTAGGTGATCATGATTCATTATTTGAATTTCATTTGAAAATCAAAAATAAGGGTATTAAAGTGATTAATTATTGATGTCAAAAGTCATACCCCTAAGTCCTAGGTTCATTTTAATTTTAATAAGCTTCCAAATTTTAATAATTACAAATTTATTAATTTATCATTTTAATTAGGAAAGTGAGTTTGGTTTCTACTAATTAATCCCTTTTTAATTTCAATCATTCAAACAAGTTAATAAAGAGCAGAGGTTGCCCATTTCCCTCCTTGAATTAAGCCTAAATGTTAATTAAGGAAAAATTCCTAAAATTACACTTTTGCCCCTAAAGCTCTAACACTTCATAATTTGTCAACTTCAATTCCAATGACTTTAAAATTTTTATCCTACCTTAGTCATGAGCCAATTAAGACATCACAGGAGAAAATGTGATTTTTCAAGATTTAATTTAATTTATATAATTATTTTCATGCAAAAATAGGATTTTTCAAAGAAAATTTGATAACTTGACCAATGTGAAGCCTAATCACTTGAAATATTTACTGGAGGTAGACTTAGACCAGAGAACCATTTGTAATAAATTTCATGATATTTTGAATTTCATTTGAATTATTATAATTATTTTAATTTCTAATGTACTTATTAAATATAAAATATTTTAAAAATGGACAATTAAGTTTTACATTTTTGAAAAAACTCTCTAAGTTCAGAGAACCCAGAGAAGCAAATTTTATATTTTTTTAATTTTTCTTTGATTTATTGAAATTATTTTAGTGGAAATACATGTTTTAGCCTTTAAAAATTATTTTAAGCTTCTAAATACAATATCTTTTTTTAGAAAATTAGGAAAAATATTCCAATTATTTATAAGTGCTTAGAAAACAATTTAGAACATTTCCATGAATTTAATTATTTTTGTGATTTTTATGAATTTTTAATTATTTTAAATATTAAAAAATAGGCTAAAAATGAAGTTTTTATTTTCAATACCATTTTAATTTTATAAAATTCCCCTGATCATAGAAAACTCCAAAAACAAGTTTTCATAATTTTTTTAGTTATATTTTGATTTTTGAAAAATCATTTTAGTGCAAAAAAAAGATATTTAACTTAGAAAATCAGTTTAAGTCATCAAATGAACTCAAAATGCTTTGAAATTTAGGAGAGTTCTCTGGATCTTAAATAATAATGGATATCAAAAATCAAGTCATGTTGATGTTTGTGTTTTCCAAAATTAATTACCTTAGTGTTTTAGGGTTTATGAAGATTAGGTTCATTTTCAATGACTTGACTCACGAGTAATTTTCCTAAGGGTTCTCTGGTCATAGTGAACCTACCAAAATTTTCTTAAATTTTTCTAAGTAACATGCTGATTATTATGATTAATTTATGCAAATAATAAACAAAAACTTGAAAAATATGGATCTCTGTCTCGAGGTCTCCACTAACTTTGGAAAAATCAGGGAGTGTTCCCCTTGACAGAGGCTACAACATGCCAAAAGTTCAAGCTATGGTGATAAGTCTACATGCATGGAGATTTAAAAGACACCTAACACTAATTCATTTTTTAAAAATAAAATATTCATTGAATGGACATAAATGTTAATCCACATTGTTCTCCTCTATTCACTGAGCAAGAGGGTATTTTTATTTTATTTTTGTGATTTTTCTACACAAAGATAGTAATTTTGAAGTTTTAGGGATTAAGTAAATAAGAAAAAGGCCATATTTTTCTACTTATCAATGTCAACCTCATACAGGTCAAACATGTCATGTGTCGCTGGTTGATTGGGCGCCGCCAATCAGCTCATTTCCTGCTCCTATCGGGCAGCGCTCCATCCAACGTGATCAGGGCTGCCCGATCGATACACGCTCGATCCGACGGTCACGGGTCATCATCCCAAATGAATTGAACCTGAAAACCGTCCATTTTAAAACGATAATATCTCACTCAATTCTCAATAAAATTGAGTGTGGTTTTTTTTTAAAATGCTCATCTTGACTAGTTAAACACATCCATATGATTTATAAACCCTTAAATTGACTTTATATTCATGAATAATTAAAAGAAGCTCGATTTAGGGTTAACTTTCAATACCTTGGTCTAAGAGGGGTAGCCTCAATTGGATGCTTGTAGAAGCTTTGTGTGGGCCCCAAGAGCCTAGGGATGGAGCCTCTGGTCATGGTGAAATGTCTAGACCCAAATTCGACCAAGGCCGATTTGAGGGTTTGTTGGCAGTCCACCTTAGGGTGGCCGAGTGATGGTGCTTTTGTGGGGGATCTTCCTCTTTTGATGTTGGGATGGTGTGGGTGCAATTAATTTGAATTTGGTGGAGGTTTGGAGGATGTCCTATTTAGGCCTTGAAATTGAGCTCCAAAATTGAACTCGAGCAATGACTTTGAGTGGCTAAGGAAGGTTATGTTAAGCTCAAGAGGTCTCTAGGAAGCTCTGGAAGAAATTTTATAGAGTCTCCCAAAGGAATTTTAAGCTCTGTCCCTTTGGCCATGAAGGGGGAGTTTAAATAAAATGGCCTAGGGTGCTGTCAGGGCCAATTGAGGGGTGCATTTGGTTGCTTAAGTGGAGTGCAAAGAAGCTCAAATGAGCATCTGAGCTGATTTGGCCTTTGGGTTAGAATCAGGTAAAAATCCCTTGTCTTGGCCATGGTTTTGGCCATTTTCCACCCACCAAAGTGGCTGGCCAGCCAGGCATTGGTCACCTCTTGGCTCATGGAAGTTAGAGGGTGGCCAATGATGATTATCTCCCAAGGGTAAGTGATGATGTTGGAGATATTTCAAGTTAGGTCAAAAAATGGGTTAAAATCCCTTAATTTGGGGGATCCATTGTTCCATAGCTTGTCATGGTGGTTTTAGGAGGGTTTAGCCTGGTCTTTAGGAAGGTTTTGGTGGCTGTGAAATCATTACTTTGGTGGCTTAGACATGGTTAAGTCAATTTTTGGTGAAAGGGTCCAAGTGAGTGCAAATGTCCAAAACTTGGGTTTGAGCTAGGCTAGCCACGTCAATTGGCCCAATTAAGTGTTGAATTTGGTGTAGGTGATTTTAAGGAACAATTTTGGTGAAGGATGGAAAGAGTTTTGAGTTCAATTGGAGGGCCAATTTGAAGGATTTTGGAGATTTGGTCAATTTGGGCATGTTGGGCTAGACTTGGGTCTAGATTAGGTTAGACTTTGGCTAAGTCCAAATTGATTGTTGAAAATGGTCAATAGGTACCTCATGAAAAGTTTTCAGCATAAATTGGATGCTAATTTTGGGGTTAAGGCAATCAATTTGGTGAAATTTGGGGACAGTCAATTTGGGGCAAAATTTGGGGCTTTTTTGGATTTGGGTCAAAATTAAATGGAATTGAGGCTTCATCAAGACTAATTGATGGTCAAGTTTGATGTTTAGAAATTTTATAAAAGTTTTCAACATAAATTGTGGCCAATTGAGTGGGCTATGGGTGCAATTTGATGAGATTAGGTCATGTGACCAAAATTGGGGGTTTGGCTAAAATCAAAATTGGGCCAAAGCATGGGCCAATTAGGCTTGGATTTGGTTTATTTTGGTCATATGAAGGGTTACTTGAGTTTAGGATTGAAATTAGGGGAGATTCGGGTCAAATTGATGGATATTTGAGTTGAATTTAGGAAAATTTGGGCCTTAAAGACAATTTTGGGGATCTTAGTTAAAGATGGTCAAATTGGCCAAATTGGGTCATGTGGTAGTTGAGAAAAATAAAATTAGGAATATTTGGAATATTTTGGGAGTTTTAGGGATTTTTTGGAATTTTGGGATAAGGAGGGGTATTTTGGTAATTTGAGAATTTTTGGTGATTTTGGGTAATTCGGGTGTTTTCAAATGGTTCGAAATGATTTCTGAACAAATTTGAGTATTTTGGGTAAATTTGAGAATTTTTGCCAAATTTAGGGTCCCAAGGGTATCTAGGTGGACAGAGGCTAATCTTTGCCTTCCAGGATGACTGGAACCTCACACTGAATGAAGAGATGGCGCCGCAAGGAGGTGTCATAGATTTCAACGTCAATTTCAACAAAGTTGATATGGACTATGAGGGTCCTCTAATGAACGTAGTCAACAATAAAGAAAATGAGGGACTGCCTTCGCTGTTGAGGGTGATCACTTAAGACAATGTGTCACACAAAGGTAAAAACGTGATAACAGAACAAGATCTGATGGAGGGACCCAGCCGTCTGCCCTTCATGATAGCTACTCCAGCAAGGGACCTGATAGCTGCCCGTAATGAACGATTACCAAATACTCCGCTCCGTAGGACGCAACACAGAAATGCCAGCCGAAAGAAACAGAGAGCCTTTCTGTGACAGGAACGCAAACGCAGAGAGAAGTGAGCAGTTTTCTTAATCCTATTCCTGAGGGACATATTTACGACCCAGATCTGAGAGAAACTTCTGCCAGCCTGCCCACTACGGATAAAGAGACATGATTTATGACAGAATCAGATGTGCTTCCAGTTCCAGATATCTTATGCAGGGGTTGCCCAACATGCAACGTTGAGGTACCGGTCGGAACACTAGTCACGGGCACATTTGTAGAATGTCCGGACTGCAACGTTCTGCATCTACAGCGTTTCAGTACATTAGAAGAATACACTTCAAGCACCAACAAGTCTCAGACTCCAGACTTCGCAACAAATTAACCATATGTCCCTTAGAGGACAGATCAGCACGCACCATGGAGCCCAGGGTCATATATCCCACTAGAGGTTGAATCTCATATTCCAGATCGACCAACACCAGTTTGGATCCCCGCCGAGGCCCAAAGGAAGGAACGCTCATGGCAGCTGCCAACTCCTTGTATGGTAGAATACTACAAGATAAGCAGAGCAAATAAAAGAGAATTTGAGTTCTATGAAGAGGTTCAGGGAAAGTTTGTCAATATATTAGAAGGCCTGGAGCTGTACACCAAGGTTTTCTCTGAGACTGATGAAAAGAGTATTTTGGACTGCATCTTCGATTTAAGAGACAGAGGTCGAGCGGGCCTTCTCATGGAGAGGACATATTCCGAGCCAAAGAAATGGATGAGGGGAAAGGGAAGAATCACCATCCAATGCGACTCTTGCTACAATTTCACGAACGACAAACAGGGGAATCCCCCTGGGAATGTCAGATACGACCAAGTGGATCTGTTACCACCAATGATAAAATGGATGATCAAAAGAATGGTCAAGTGGAATATTCTACCTGCTACTTGCATTCCCAACAGTTGCATCATTAACATTTATGAAGAAGGTGTAATATTCTACCTGCTACTTGCATTCCCAACAGTTGCATCATTAACATTTATGAAGAAGGTGACTGCATTCCCCCACACATCGACCATCATGACTTTGTGAGGCCTTTCTGCACGGTCTTGTTCATGAGTAAAAGCAATATTCTATTTGGAAAAAAAATCGATATAGCTGGCCCTGGCTAATTCAGAGGAGTTGTGGATATTCCTCTTCCAGTTAGTTCAGTACTTGTTCTCAAGGGCAACGGTGCAGACGTTGCCAAGAACTGCATTCCAGGAGTGCGACACCGTAGGGTGTCTGTGACTTTCCACAAGATGGATGACAATAAAATACCGTATGGATTCCAGCAGGACCCAGAATTGGAGGAGTTATTTCCATACGAGCTATGAGAAGGTTGTACCTCTAAGTACATGTGAAGGAAACTCTTATCTTGGAGCATGTCTTAGAAGGTCTGCTTGATCAGGAGCTCAATATACCAGGCACAGAGGGTTCACTTACTTTCTTTTAACAGCATGACATGTATCTGATGTATGAAATCTATAGTGTATTCATATCATGAGATGATTCTCAATGTATTTCAGCATGGATTACATGATGTATCTTTTTGAGCATTTGCCTGTGTCTGATTTATGGCATCCCTTTTTGGGGCAAATTAATGGAAATTTCTCTCAAATTGTGCCTTTTTGTTAGTTGTCTTTTTTGCGATGGATGAAAGTCGCGAACCATGCGATGGTTCAGAATTTCAATGAACAAAGAACGAAACAACAAATCTTCAACAATAAAATAAAACACAATGAAAATTAATCATAAATGAGTGAATAACAAAACAAATTTATTTTAAAAATCAACCAATTAAAATTAAAACTTTAAGAACACTTTTTGGAAAAATTAAATGTGAGGAAAACAATAAGAGAATGAAATGAACCTGCTGAGTGAATGCTTCCATTTTCAGAATTTCCTACTATTTGTGCGTGCAGCACAACCATCGTTATCTACCTCAACTCTCTTCACATCCCCACAATATTTTGCATTCTGCACAAAACTCCACAAAACTCTACAAATCTTTTTCAACAAAATCAACCTTTCCACATGACACACTTCTGCAAATTCAACACCATAAGCTCTTTGTAAATTTCAAATCACATCTTCAAATCAGTACCTAAATTTTGATTCTCACATTTCGAGGTCGATACCTAAATTTTGACTCTCTCCTGGAATTGATACCTATATTTCAATTCTCTCATCTTCAGATTGATACCTACATTTCAATTCTCTCATTTTTCGGATTGATACCTACATTTCTATTCTCTCATCTTCGGATTGATACCTACATTTCAATTCTCACATCTCGAACTTGATACCTACATTTCAATTCTCACATCTCAAAATTGATACCTACATTTCAATTCTCATTTTTGAGTCAATATCCAAATCCTGATTCTCACATTTCGAGGTCGATACCTAAATTTTGACTCTCTCCTGGAATTGATACCTACATTTCAATTCTCTGCATCTTTGAATTGATACTTACATTTCAATTCCCACTTCCAAATAAGTCCTACATTTACGATTCATTTCATTTGAGGTCGGTCCTTACATTCCGACACCCTCTTTTGAGAATTGATATACATTTCAATTCTCAGTGCTACATTTTTGATTCATTTCATTCGAGGTCAGTCCTTACATTCTGACACCCTCTTTTGAGAATTGACCTACATTTCAATTCTCATTCGAATCAGCCCTACATTTCTGATTCATTACATTCGAGGTCGGTCTTTACATTCCGACACGCTCTTTTGAGAATTGACCTACATTTCAATTCTCATTCCCGAATCAGTCCTACACTCCTGATTCATTACATTCGAGGTCGGTCCTTACATTCTGATACTCTCTTTTGAGAATTGATATACATTTCAATTCTCATTCCTATATTTCTAATTTATTACATTCGAGGTCGGTCCTTACATTCCAACATTCTCTTTTGAGAATTGATATACATTTCAATTCTCATTCCTACATTTCTGATTCATTAAATTTGAGGTCGGTCCTTACATTCCGACACACTCTTCTGAGAATTGACCTACATTTCAATTCTCATTTCCGAATCATCCTACATTTCTGATTCATTACATTCGAGGTCGGTCCTTACACTCTGACTCTCTCTCTCTCTCTCTCTCTCTCTCTTTGAATTGATATTTGAATTTCAATTCCCACCTCGGGGTCAGCACTTACATTCTGACTCTCATCCTTTGAAATCTTTGAAATTTCATAACTCAAAGTCCACTCTTCAATCCCCAGCGAGAGTCCTTACTTCTCGACTTGATAAAACACACAGCTGCTAATTCCCCGACAGAAACAAATCACACACACGACCCTACACATATTTTTGGGTCTGTTGACTTAGAGGTTGTATTGGTTTTTTTTTTATCTCTTCGGTCAACGCCAATACACGTGGTGTGGTTGCCTAGCACACCACACCTATTGGGGGTCCATTTGTTGACCTCACTTTTAGCTGAGGTTTAATTTTTCTCTTTTAGTAGCCTAAGGTCTAGCCATAGGATTTTCCTATTGACTATTCTTAGAAAACTAGACATGNAATAGTGAGTACCTATAGAGGCATTCTGACTTTGAGATATCTTACTACAAAGCTCAGGCCCGACATTACAGAGGTGAGCCTGATGTTACTTTTCCTGAATGCCCCTGTTATACTCAGTATCAGCCCAATCCACCTGCTGACCAGGGAGACAAGGATATAGTATTGGATTTTGATATATGATAGTAATTGATGTACTTTTATTTTTGTAATTTTGTAAATAGAGTAGATGTTTGTGTTTGTTTGTACTTTCATTTTTTTCTATGTTGCAATTGGATAATTTTTATTTATTGTTATAAAGGTTTAGTGTGGTAGTTGAAATTTGCATTGTAGTTATAATAGATTTTGATTAATAATGTGTAAAATTGTAATGTGATGGGATTTTTATTTCCATTTTAATATATTTTTAATTGTTTTTTGTTTAGTATTGTGGATGTGTTAGTGAAATATTGTGTTTGTATAATGTTTAGTTTTGTACTTATTTCAAAATTTCATTACCCAACAAATTCTCTAATGATTTATATGTATAGAAACTCCTAATATTACAGACCAGTTGAAGTTTAAATTTTGAGAAAAAACTGCAAAAATTTCAGAATGATTAAAATGCCTAAAGTACTGAGGTATGATTTATATTTAGAATTTTCTTTCCACCTGTATCATTCATATTTAAAAATTTAAGTTTGGGGGAGGGAAGAAAAAGATTAACTATTAGATGTTCTCAATTTAATATTTTAAAAAATTATTAATATGCTTTTTTGTAGTGAATTTAATTCAGATAACTATATTTTGTAGATATTTAAATATTATGGTAGATTTAAGGGAATATTTTTGTAAGAAAAATTAATTTTGTAGATTAAGATATTTAGTATAAGAGAATAAGACTATAGTTAACTATTTAAAGTAAAGAAAACTATATTTTGAAATATTAAGAATCTTAGAAATTCATTTGATAAGAAAAGATTGGGGCTCAATGATGTAAAAGCTATGAAAGACTTATAAGGTAAA
>JXCR01148972.1:111972-218159 GCA_002079205.1 Phalaenopsis hybrid cultivar
CAAACAAGTCACATTGTTTTTTCTAGAAGAGAAAGCGATAGCATTCTTCGGACGAGTCAGGACCACTTCCTTAGTGGAATAAGAAGAGGTCATCACTAGCAACTTGTCTGAAAGCGGAAAGCCAGGAAGGTTAGATATTCACGATCACTAACGCCTTTTTCTTGATTCATCAAATTTCGTAGGTAATCAATTTAGAAATAGATTGTTTAAAGGTTAAAATGTGGTTTTGTGACAAATAGGAGCATACCTATTCTTTAATCTCTCAGGAGTGTAAAAAGAACATTGACTAATTTAAAGTTACTACCTGATTGTATGATTATGCTGAGTAGATTCTAGCCTCTCACTTCCAGATTACCCACTATGCCCTCTGTATAGGACCAACCAGGGACTCATGTTCTAAACTACGACCAAATTAATAAAGGTTCTAGCTTGTCACTCTAGAATCATCAATTTTATACCCATCAAAACTTATCTCCCTATCTGTTTGCACTCCCCTTCGGATGTGGCATCTAATCCAGTGTGGTACTCACTAGTTGGGTGAAATTATAACCCTCCCGGGTCATTATGTTTAACAATATATTTTAATATTACAAGTGATCAGTTTGTAAAGTAAATTAAGAACCAGTGAGAGTACCATCACAAGTTTGGAATAAAAGAAATCTTCAAACGATTTTAATCCCACACAAGTTTAAATCTCATTAAAAGGAGAAAGAGTAAGGAAAACTACTCACTAAGCATGTAGAAAACATGGCAAAAAAACTTTATTTAAATCAAAGAAAATTAACTATAAAGTGTTTACAACAATTTTAAAATAATGAAGAACACAATAGCTTTTTCCTATAAAAGAAAGATGAAATTCCCTCCAACAAAGTCTCCTGCTAATCCAAGCAAAGTTCTTATAATTCATTTCAATTATCTCTCAAAATCCCTCACCAATCTCTCCAGAGAAGGTGGAAATCTACATCTCATATCCTATCTATGACATTTAGAAGTTCTATGAGTTTGAAATGCTAAAAGGTGCCTTCCAAAGTGCCAAAAGATGCTTAAAAACTCCTTGGGCCATCTAGAACCCCTCCATAACTATTTCTGGCACCTAGGCACCAAAATGGGTGCTTAGGCACCATTTTCTTGATGAGACTGGTGCCTAGGCGTCACCATAGTGGCACCACGCCCGTTTCACGCCGTTTTGCTTCGTTTTACCCCATTTAAGCTCCAAACCACTGCAATTGTTATACCTACAAGCTAAACATGAAAATAACATTCCTTTACAGTGTAATTTCATTCAAAAATATGTGATAAATGTAAAGGAGATTGAGCATAGAAAGAAATATCAAAATGCACCAAGTCAGAATTTTCTTCCTTGCTCAACTTGACTCCAAATTGCACGAATTTGCTCCATTTTCTCCAAAACTTTAACTCTTATACCTAGAACCAAAAACATGCCAAATAAATTTCTTTAAAGTACATTATCATTAAAAATGAGCATAAAATGTATATAAAAAGTAGGCAATTTTTAGGCATGTAAATACCCAAAAACTTAAGCGTTACTTATCCTCAAGTAACATTACAACTTTAAAAACCAAGTTTGTTGATTTGAGGTAGTGGGTGTGATCCCTGGATACTGCTAATATGCACAGTACAACAATAATTTGGATTATATTTCACTTATATTTCCTTACTTTGCAACAAAACCAAAAACTTGATCCTGAAGAAAAGTAAGAATTTAACTTTTAATTTATATATAGTGGTATACTTGCAAGTATATGTATCATTATTAAGTAATATAAGTCTTTTTTATTAAGATTTGAATGTCTAACCCACATGGAGAATACACAATATGCACTATTAAACAACAAACTTTCTATTTTTAATAAAAAGATAATTATCTAAACTAAAGATGATTTTTGTTGTGATGAAAATTTAAATATTTTTGGTATTTTCAATATTTTGATAGAACAATAACAATTTAAAAAGATAACTAGAATTTATGTAGAAGAAAAGCAATAAATATGAAAATTTCTTTCTTCTTGTTATGAATCAGTAATAAGTATAAGAATTATGTTGTGGAAGTATGCAAATTGTGTTGTGCCAAATAGGAGCAATAATATTCTTTACCCTTACTAGAGATGCTATAAAGAACATTGGCTAATTTAAAATTTGAATCGNTGTATGTATATTGTGTTGTGCCAAATATGAGCAATAATATTCTTTACCCTTACTAGAGATGCTATAAAGAAGGTTGTGCCAAATAGGAGCAATAATATTATTTACCCTTACTAGAGATGCTATAAAGAACATTGCTATAGTTTGAATAGTCTTGAAGACCGGCTAGGCAGGGAAGATACTAGCTCTCACTCTAGAGTTCCCTAGAGCAATAATATTCTTTACCCTTACTAGAGTTGCTATAAAGAACATTGGCTAATTTAAAGTTATGGTTCTGAAGACCGGCTAGGCAGGGAGGATACTAGCTCTCACTCTAGAGTTCCCTCGATTCCCTCCACCTGGGGGCTAACATCTCATATCAGACCCCCAAACTAATAAATCAAGTTAACGACTTCAACCTTTCACTTTAAAGTCCTCTAACTGTACACTCTTCAATGAATATTTCTCTATTTATTTGCACTCAATCATATGAACTACATTATCATTCATACAACCTCATGTGATTCTTTCCAATTGTTGACTGAGACAATACAAGCCTGGTTCTTTCATGTTATCACAACAAATTTTAACATCTAGATTGACCAAATCAAGAAGTAAATGAAGTGCATTGATTTAAATCATCACAACTTTTTCCATCATTGAAAATCAATGCTTTCCACAACTTCCGTCCAAAATTTAATTACTTATCATTTTAAGAAGAAAGATAAAGAAAACTACTCAGAATCCGTAGAGAAAACAAAACCACACTTTAGTTAAAAAAAAGAAATCATTGTCAAACCAACAACAAGTCTCAATTAAAACCAAAAGTCGTCTTAAAATAAAAAGATAAAAACTTATATCAAATCCTCTACCAAACTCTTGAAGTTCTTTTGATTCTCTTCTCTATATAATCACTCAAAATAAAATAATAAAAAGGATAAAATAAAATTAAAAGTGGTGCCTAGAAATCTCTCCTAATTAACTCCTCAAATGAGAACTTCCAAAACTTTCCAATACTTTTAGGACTCTTTTCTAAGTCCTCTCTTCTTTATTTTATAATTTTTCAAAAGGTGCCTTAGTTTCTCATCAAAATATGTCTAGATTCAATGTATTTCCCCAAGAGATGCATCCTTTCGTGATAATTTTCATCCATGGTGGTTATAACCATCATATTAAGCCAAGGTGTGCCTCAAAAACCTCTTCAAAATTCGTAGAAACCAAATTTACTCATCCAATAACTGCCACTGACACTTAAACACGGAGCCTCTGGCGCTTAGGCGCGAGCTTCTTTGTTTAACTGGCGCATAAGTGTCGGATCGGACGCTTAGGCGCCAAAACTCTTTTGCACATTTTTCACCTTTTTGCTCCAAATTTGATCCTTTTTCACTCTCTTTAAGCATTTTTTCCTTTTTACCTATATCTACAAGAAAAAACACAAAAATACCTTCTATTAAAGCGCAATATCTAAAAAATAGGATAACAATGTGTCTAAAAATACTATATATTTTAGGTGTATCAAAATCCTCAAAAATGTTATTTGTCCTCAAGTGACACTTCAATCTTTAAAAACTAAATAAGTATGTGACCGGCTACTTTTTATATGCTTAAAATATAAGATAAATATGGACATAATAAATATTCAATAATTGTAAAATCACACTTATCAACGCAAGTATACGTNCACACTTAAATTTTTAAATATGAAATAATACAGGTGGACAGAAAAACTATAAATGTAAATCATACCTCAGTATTGTTGGCATTTTCATCATTCTGAAATTTCTGCAGGCTTTCTCAAATTTTTACTTCACCTGGTCTGTAATATTAGGAGCTTTCTACACATATAAATTATTAAATAATTTTTGGGCAATGAAATTTTGAAATAAGTATATAAAACTGAAATATTAAACAAGCACAACATCTAACACAACCACAATACTAGACAGTATAATTAAAATTAAAATGCGAAAATCAAAATCACATTACATTACAATCCACAATACTACTTAACATGTATTAAACTACACATGCACATTTAACTATAACATTAACTTTATAACAAAAATGAAAAATTATCCAAGTACACAGAATAATAAAAATGAAGGTCCAAATACACAAACATCCATTTCTATTACCAAAGATCAAAAAAATAGGAATACAAAAATAAGTACATCAATTGCATTCAATATCAAAATCCCAAGCTATATCTTCATCTCCTTGATCAACAGGTGGATTGGGCTGATACTGAGTATATCGGGGGCACTCAGGAAACGTAACATCAGGCTCACGTTGGTAGTGTCGGGCCTGAGCTTCATAATAAGCTACCTCAAAATTTGAATGCCTCTGAAGGTACTCATTATCATAGTCGTGTCGACGTTCTAAACTTCCAATCCTTTCACTTATCAAGTCTATGCTCTTCTGCTGAAAGGTTAACTCATTCATCAAATCAGAGAGGGTAGGATAACTAAGAGGTGGAAAGTCATAACTTGTAGAGGGAACATCTCTACTAGTAGAAGGTTTTTGACTTCTACTCCCAATTTTAAATTTCTCATGGGATTCATAAGTCTTTAAATTAGCTTTACTAATGGGTTTCATAGGATACACCCATTCTTCATCTTCACTTTCCACTCCAGAAAGTTTGCAAATTGTATAAATAAGTTCAGGATGTCCTAGACGTCCACTAGTCTCACTTCTCGCCGGAGTCAATATATTCTTAAGAATTATTCTCCCCACATTTCTAGTTCTACTATTCTGAATACAGAAATTCAGAATAGCTCTATCTCTAGTTAACTCANCACAAAATCCTCAATTCGGTCCTATCGTTTGGGTGCTGAAGTGTAGATGTTAGCCCTCAGGCGAGAGAGCGTGGGAGCTCCGAAGTGAGAGCCGATATCCTCCCAGCCTAGCCGCAAATTTAGTAAATTCCTCAATTCAGTCCTATCGTTTGGGTGTTGAAGTGTAGATGTTAGCCCTCAGGTGAGGGGAACGTTGGGAACTGCAAAGTGAGAGCTGGTATCTTCCCAACCTACCCGCAGATTCAGTAACCCAACATAGGATTAGTTAATGTTCTTTATGCCTGGACCAAAGGATAATGAATAGGTATGCTCCTATTTGACACAATAAAATTTGAATTAATTCACTTTATCCATTCACTTTAATTTCTTGACAAGGAGAAGGATGCTTTCTTATATATTGAATTTCACATTAGAAACTTTATCAGTAGAATTAGTTAATTAAGAGTTTGTTAAAATTATATATTTATTTTAATTGTCTATTAATGACAAATAAGCAATTTGAACTGTATTGTTGTGATTAAGTATTGATTTTCTAAATTCCTAGGTTTGTAGCCTCTAGTATTATTCCATGTGGAATCGATATCCAGGACTCCATTAGAGCCCTGTATTACTTGAGCGATACGTATACTTGCGTTAATAAGTGTGACTTTGCAATTTTTGAATATTTTATACACATTTTTATCAAATCTATAATCATTGTCAAGTTTTTGGCACCATTGCTGGGGACTTAAATATTCTAGCAGTATTATCAAATTCTTGTATTTTTAAACACATATAAAGTCGCTGTCATTCTTCTCCATACTTTGAAATATAGTTTTTTGAAGAAGTAATTTTGTTTTTCATGGTTTAAATGTTAATAATTTACAATGATTTGAACTTCAATCTTCATTTACTTTTCAATCTGGCCAATTGAAATTTTAAAATGTGTTGAGAAACATATGTTCCGAAAGGGCTATGATTTCTACAACATGGGAAGAATCGCATTTGATTTCATGGGAGAATATGTCATCCATGGAATTGAGTGCAAATAAATAGGGAAGTATACTTTGTTGGATGCAGAATTAAAGATTTTAAGATGACAGATTAAAATCCCCAATTTGGTCCAACTGATTGGAAACTAATGCGAGATTGTTAGCCCTCAGGGGAGGGAGTAGTGGGATCTTTAGCGTGGCAGTCAGTATCCTCCAAGCCAAACCATGGAATTAGAGACCAAACTCTGAATTAGTTAATGCTCTTTATAACATATGGAAGAGTGTAAAGAATATGATTGCTCCTATTTGGCACAAAATAATTTTTATATATATATTTTTTAAAATGATTTTAATTTCTTCACAATCCATATGCTCATTGTAAGGGGAAGGATGCTTTCTTAAATTTAAAATTTTCCGTCAATAAAAATTTCATTTAGTTTTCGTAATTTTACTTTTGAAAGTTTAATTTATGGTCTAGTTAACTTTATTTTTCAACTGCATTTTAAATAGTATTCACTTTAGTTGTTAATATTCAAACTTTGCACTTTACTTTTTTTAGTTTAAATTATAATTATAATCTTAAGAGCTATCTATAGGCATTTCCAACTTCCCTGTGGGATCGATATCTAGAACTTTATTAGAGCCCTTTATTACTTGAGCGATATGTAGACCTGCGTTATTTTTAAAGGGGATTTGACAGTTTAAAAGTGTTTTAAAGATACAGTATTTTTATTAAAATTACTTTTGTTGGAATTACATTGTGCATTTATTATTATATCTATCGTGTGTATTTTCTAATATTGATAAATAAGTACAAAATTAACATACTAAATCCGCCCGCATCAAATTTTTGGCGTCGTTGCCGGGGAAGAAACGGAAAGTAGTAGCAGTAAGTTATTTTATTTTTACTGTAAAAACTAAACTAAAAAAAGAGAGTGTTCGTAGTTTCGCTTGAACATTTTCTAATTTAAGTGTGTTTGCTTATTTTTAATCACTTGTTTTATTTGTTTATGCGCAGTGTAAGATCTGAAATTTAGTACCTTACGATTCTGAATTAGAAAGAACTATTAGAAAAATTTTAAAATAACAAAAGAGATAGATAATATTAGCAAAATGGATTGTTATTTGAGTAATGCTTGAATTAAAAATGAATATCATTAGAGACCTTTAAGAGATTATGCTATTCCTACAACAGATGAAATTCATTTGAGTATTGATCCCCGATAACTGTTTATATGCAACAGTATAACAATAATTCTGATTATATTTTTTACTTATATTTTCTTATTTCACAACAAAATAAAAAACTTGATCCTGAAGAAAAATAAGAATTTAACTTTTAATTTATATTGGGATACTACACAAGTATACGTATCGTTATCAAGTAATATAAGATTTTTTGATTAAGACCTGAATATCGAACCCACAAGGAAGATATGAAATATGTACTTTTTGGAAAACTTTATATTTTTAAAAAGATAATTATTTAAACTAAAGACATTTTCACAGTAAAGAAAGTTTAAATATTTTTGGTAATTTTAATATTTTGCTAACAAACAGTACAAAATTAAAAAGATAACTTGAGTTTTTATAGAAGAAAAACACTAAATATGAAAATATCTTTCTTCTTATCATGAATNTTCTCAATTAAAACCAAAAGTAGTCTAAAACAAAAGATAAAAACTTATCTCAAGTCCTCCACCATTTCAATTAAAACCAAAAGTAGTCTAAAACAAAAGATAAAAACTTATCTCAAGTCCTCCACCAATCAAAAGTAGTCTAAAATAAAAGATAAAAACTTATCTCAAGTCCTCCACCAAACTCTTGAAGTCTATTTGAATCTCTTCTCTTTCCACCAAACTCTTAAAGTTTCTTTGAATCTCTTCTCTTTTACAACACTCTCAATATAAAACTAAAATAAAAAAAAGGATAAATATGCGGTGCCTGAAAATCTCTCCAACTAATTCCCTAATTTTTGAACTTTCAAAAATTTTCCAGTACTTTCAGGACCTCCTTCAAAGTCCCAATCTTCTTTGTTTTATAATTCTCCAAAAAGTGCCTTGGTATCTCTTCAAAATGTGTCTTGATTTGATGTATTTCCCCAAGAGGTACATCCTTTTGCAATAATTTTCTTCCATGGTGGTTGTAACCACTTATTAAGTCAATAAGTGCCTTAAAAACCTCTTCAAAATTTGTAAAAACCAAATTTACTCGTCCAATAACTGCCACTGGAGCTTAAGTGTGGGCCTATGGTGCTTAAGCGTGGCCTTCTCTATTTACCCAGCGCTTAAGCGTTGGATCTGGCGCTTAGGCGCCAAAACACTTTTGCACATTTTTCACCTATTTGCACCAAATTTGATCCTTTTTCACTCCTTTAAGTATTTTCACCTTTTTACCTGTACCTGAAAGAAAAACACAAAAATACCTTCCATTAAAGTGCAATATCTCAAAAATAGGTATAAAAATGTGTCTAAAAATACTATATATTTTAAGTGTATCAAAATCCCCCAAATTTAAAATGTTACTTGTCCTCAAGTGACACTTCAATCTTTAAAAACTATTTATGTATGATATGTATATGAGTTTCTTTAGGAGTTATTAAAATTTAGATTTAGAAATTTAGTAGTCTAATTTAGAAAACCTATTCAGTAAATGAGACCAACTTAAAGTTTAGAAATTTCTAATGTTAAGAAAGATGAAAAATTGAGTTCCTATCTAATTCAGTAAATATTGCAAGTTTTCTAAATTTAGAATTTAGTTCTTTTATTATCTCCACTTAAAAATTTTTATTAAGAATAATTTTACTTACTATACTATATCTATAAGTGTAAGATTTTCTTAAGTCTTATACTTTAAAAAGATCAAATGTAGAACCAATTTTTGATTAGGCACTAATCTTCAAGCTTCACCTCCCTTATATTTTTTTCTTTTTCTTTTTCTTTTATCTTTCTTTTCTTTTTATCTTCTTTTTTTTCTTTTTCTCCTTTTATTTTCTTTTCTTTTTTGGCAAGGATTACTATATCTGGATAGGCCTTTAATAATTTTGAATTCTACTTTTCCTTTTCTAAAGCNTTAATATAACTTCCTATACATGATCAATTTTTCTTTTCAAGTCAAATTCACTTGTAGTTTGTTTGAGAATAAATAAAACTAAAGTTTTGAAAATATTTTTCATCCCCCCCAAACATAAATTTTTATCAGATTAAAGAGTTCAGCATCAAATATATATAAGCAGGAATGAAAATAATAATAACTTGCTTACAGGAATTTTTGTCCCCTAATGATACAAGTATAAAACTGAAAAGAGGAGTAAAATTAATTTTGATAAAATTTTTTAATATTTTCATTTCAATTTAACATGTAGAGATTCAATAGACTTCTAAACAGTGGGTATAAATATAAAAGCAAACTAATACACTAACTTGACTTTACAATCTCAACATAAAAAACAAAAGACACTAACATGATAAAAGAAAAATACAAGGTAGCAGTTCCCTGAGATTCAAATTTAAGGCCTAAGTTAGCAAGATTTTCAACTTTACAAAAGACATAGAATTCGGCTAAGTTCTAAACTAACTAAATCACAAAACTCACAACAGTTACTACCCTAGAATTTTAAAACAAACTACTAACTAACACAAACATCACAATACAATTAAAAATAAAAGTCTCACACATCACAATATCTAAACAAGTAAACATACATACATGTCTCAAGTCCAAAACATGAAAACACATCACATCTCAATCCTCACTTAAACATAAAAGTACAAACCACATCACATAGTTCAAACCAACACACAGATGCAAATGTAGCAAGCTTGGATCACATATAAATCTCTCAGCTTTACTCCTCATCCACTGAATCACAGCTATCCCAAACTTTTGCAGGCTCATAATCAGGGTATCTAGGATATGGAGGAAATTGCACTCCTTGGTTACCCCTAATGAGGCTCTCCAAAGATGAGTGAAATTTCTCTTCATAATCACTTTTTCTCCTATTATATCTATCAGTATGCTCTGTAAAATGCTCTAAGTTTTGTACCCTATCAACGATAAAATTAATATTATTCATCAACCTCTGCAATAATTGATCTTGGATCTCTGTAGACTCACCTCTAGATGTAGAAGCACGTGAGGTAGATGGTCTAGATGAAAAAGAAGCAAAGGTAGAAGCAACAGATATCTCTATTTCATAACTTCTAGAAAATCTTCCTCTCCAGCCAAAAATTGAATGCTCAGAATAAGTCTTCACATTCACCTTAGTGATGGGCTTTAGAGGTAACAACACTTCCTCCCAGCTATCATATTTAACTCCAGCCTGCTCACACAAAGAAAAGATCAAGGAAGCAAATCCCAGACCTCAATAGTAACGTCAGTGACAGAACTGATGATAGTCTGACAAATCAAAGATCCTATGTTGATGGGCTTTCCTTTCTGGATACAATAATTTAACATCGCTCTCTCTCTCTCTGGTCACTTCACTGAGATGATTTGTTGGTAGCAGATGAGTAGAAATAAAATAGTGTCAGGCCTTTGAAGGTGCACATAACTTTGAAGTTGGGAAGTTGACTCTCCTCTCAATAGTGATCTTCCAAAGTCCTCTCCCAATAGTCAAGTAAGAAATAATCTCATCTAACTCCGCTTCAGTCGGACTATAATTTGCATAAAAACATAACCAATTAGATGATAGATGATAAAACAAGTTGATTATCTCTGGTGAGAAAGGTACCAACTTTCCTTGAACCATGACTCTATTTTCTTCAACCTCAAGAAGTTTTGCATATAACTCCCTAACAACAGAAATAACTGCCACAACAGAGAAACAACAGAATAGTTCCCACTCTCGGTGAATGATCAAATCCTCTAGTCTCCGCCTGGATTCCTAAAACACCGCTCTTGAATCAATTTTCGTGATTACAATGCATCACTGTACTGATCCTGAGCCTTTGAACTAACAAATTTACTTGAATCGAAAGTGTTCTTTCCTTTGCTCTTTTTCATTCTTGGTGTCATTCTACAAATTTTATAAATTCCAAAAATAACTTCAAAAATCAAGTCTAAATTACTAAACTAAACTTCCAAAGTATAATTTACACTTCCCAAGCAATTTTCATAGGTCTTTTTCTCATTTTTCACCATGAATAGTGAATTTTCGAATCTCTCCAAATGTGCTCAAAATACATGGTGAAAATCCAAAATTTTTGCATAGAAGTAAAGCTCTACCTTAAGTAACTTGGATCTAGCAAATCTCACTTAATTCCACCAAAAAATTTTCACTTTAGATGTGCCCTAGCCTTCCAAAATAGCGATTTTGAGAGTTTGAAGGTGACGGGAGGCGTAAAAATGGTGATTTTTTGGCCAAAATTTCACTTTTAACCATTCGCGAACCGGTTTTCTTGAACTGGCGCTTAAGCACGGGTAAGTGGCGCTTAGGCGCCTGCCTCTCGAGTTGGCTCGCGCTTAAGCACAAGATATGGTGCTTAGGTGCCAGTGCACGATTTTCAAAATTTTCAAATTAAAGTAAAATGCACTATTTGCCTAAGAAAACCACCCTTAAATGGTTTCATAGCACTTAGATGACTATTTTCAACTTCTTATAACTCTCATCTCTCTCAAAATTTTCTATAATAACTATTTCAATTCAAGGCTAAAAATAACACAAATAAACTTATATTAATTCACAAACAAGTACAAATACCTTTAAACACTTAATTCTCACTCCAAATAGTCTTGAATGAGAAAATTTTCTTAAATACAAATACACAACAATCATTACACATAAAGAAGTCATAAAGATTAAAAACAAGACTTAAACACTAAACCACTTGAAAACAATAACTTCTAACACAAAAATTCTAACACTAAACTTAATTACATTCTTCATTCGAAGGAACAAATTCCTGTCTTTCATCAGTCTCTCCAAGAATATAGAGTTGATAAAACGAACGGTGGTGACGAGCTCTGATACTATCTTCTTCAATCTACTTCTGCTTTATGAACATCGCCTTATCCACTTCCTCTATATAACATATGTGGCTAAATTGCATCTTCAATTGCCATCCAATATGTGCTCAAATTTCATGATTTAGTGTTTAAGTAAACACTAATCCATTTTCATAGATCTTTTTCTCATTTTTCACCATGAATAGTGAATTTTTGAATTTCTCCAAATGTGCTCAAAATATATGGTGAAAATCCAAAATTTTTGCATAGAAGTAAAGCTCTTACCTCAAGGAACTTAGATCTAACAAACTTCACTTGATTCCACCAAAAAATTTTCACTTTAGATGTACCCTAGCCTTCCAAAATAGCAATTTTGAAAGGTTGAAGGTGACAGGAAACATAAAAATGGTGATTTTTGGGTCAAAATTTCACTTTTAACCATTTGCGAACCGATTTTCTTGAACCAGCGCTTAAGCGCGGGTAAGTGGCGCTTAGGCGCCTGCCTTTCGGGTTGGCTCATGCTTAAGCGCGAGATATGGTGCTTAGGCGCGAGTGCACAATTTTCAAAATTTTTAAATTAAAGTAAAATGCACTATTTGCCTAAGTAAACCACCCTTAAATGGTTTCATAGCACTTATATAACTATTTTCAACTTCTTATAACTCCCATCTCTCTCAAATTTCTCCATAATAACTATTTCAATTCGAGGCTAAAAATAACACAAATTTTCACACAAATAAACTTATATTAATTCACGAACAAGTACAAATACCTTTAAACACTTAATTCTCACTTCAAATAGTCTTAGATGAGAAAATTTTTCTAAATACAAATACACAACAATCNGAATTCATAAAAAGTGTTGAGGCATGCATCAATAAACTCAACAGGAAACCCACACACTTGAATGATTTCGTCATTAGAATAAATAACATTGGCATAGAACTCCTTCACAACATTTGCATCAGCTCTATTGGTGGTGTAACAAAAGTTTTCCTACCTCCACTCAGCAATAACTCGTTCGATTTCCCCTCCTGGACTTTCAAAAACTCGATCTTGTATGCACTTCTTTCCTTTAAATATGGAAGTAAATTTTGTTTGAGCCATCGCATTGACAAAGCGAGACTCATCGAACTTAACTCTTCTCTTTTGACGTAGAGCCATTTCAATCCAATCAAATAAAAATTCCAAAAATTACTTCAAATATGCAAATCATGGCTTCCAATAGTAATTCTAAGAGTTTTGAGCTCCATGAATTTCTTCCCAAATTTTTTTTACATTTTGCAAATTTTTTGGATCTCCTCAATGTGGAAGAAATCCATGATGAAAATTAAATATTTTTAGCTTGGAATGAAGCTCTTACCTAAAGATGATCAAATCTGGTGTCAAAAAGCCTTAAAATTGCCTCCTAATCAAAGATCTTTCAAGCCTTAGGTAAAAAAAAGCTTTTTTAGGAAGAAGGGGATGATGAATAGTGGCGGTTGACTTGTCAAAATCACGGTTAAAGGTATTTTTTGGTGAGCTCTTAGAANTTCTTCCCAATTTTTCGTCACATTCCCAAATTTTTTGGATCTTCTCAATGTGGGAGAAATTCAAGATGAAAATCAAATATTTTTAGCTTGGAGTAAAGCTCTTACCTAGAGATGATCAAATCCGGTGTCAAAAAGCCTTGCAATCGTCTCCAAATCCAAGATTTTTCAAGTCCTAAGTCAAAAATGGCATTTTTAGGAGGAAGGGGATGATGAATAGTGGCGGTTGACTGGTCAAAATCATGGTTAAAGGTGTTTTCATGAGCTCGCCGTCGGCGGGGTCGATGGCGCCGTCAGCACGCTTAATTGGAATTTAAATCCTAAGTCCCGGGAAAATCCCGCCGTCGACGCCGTCGAGGGCGCCGTCGGCAGGCTCTATTGATTTTGTCCAAATTCTGTATTTTTGTGATTTGGATCAATTCTAAGCCTAAACGACGTCTGTTTAATCATTATAGACAAATTTTAAATAGCTAAATGATGTGCTTAGCACATATAAACTTTCACAACATAAAACATCACATTTATATATAAATTCCAAGGGGTACAACATACGTTACATAACACATCTAAGTTTAGTATTTTCTCAACCTCAATACATTAATTCAGCGTCGTAATCCACGCCACAACACTCAAAACACTGAAAACAAAACATCCTATGCTTAGTCTCAACTATACAGAGATCTATAAGCATAATTCTAAAGCAAAGCAAATACAAAGTTCAAATCAAAATACATAGAAAGAAATATAGGTTATAATATAAATCTACTAATCCTCAGACTCAGTACTCTATTCTCCTCTGAGATCGCCCATTGACTGCACGTGAACGAAGAGGTTGTAGAAGGGTCGGAATGGAAATTCTTCAGTAGAATCCTCCTCAATTAATTTCATCCTTCTCATCAATCGTATCAAACTATCTTCTAAATGTCCAGAGTGATTGAAATGCTCTTTCATTCTCCAGTCTAGATGATCGAAGAAATCAGAGATATTATTAATTGCATTCATGACATTTTATACTTCCGATTTCTTGATTCGGCGTAGGATCACCAAAGACTTATCAGGGACTAAGGGTGGAACTGCCAGTGAATTTTGAGATGATTGATCAATTATTATGGCCATGTCATTTTCATCTTCAAATGATGGGAATCTTTCAGTTGGATCCAAAGGCTTCCAAGGCAGCAGTATTTTTTCCCAATTCTCATAGGACACTTGGAACTGACTGCAAAGTGAGAAAATTGTGGAGGAGTGTCCAAGCCCATAAGTTGATCCATGAACGATCAGGCCCAAAACCGACTTCACAATTATAAATTCAATGTCGATCGGCAGTCCCCTTTGAATGCAATAATTCAAAATGGCACTTTCTTTAGAAACTTTACCGATCTTCATTGTCGGTAACAATTTCGCTGAAATGAAAATCTGCCAATGTTTAAAAACGGGATTCAGGAGTGTTGTAGAAAAACTAACATACCCGTTTTCTCCTGTCTCCCAATCGTCACTTTCGTCCGTTAAATACTAGTAAATCTAATTCATATGGTTTCTCGTTGGGACAAAATTAGAATAGTGGCAAACAGGAACATTTTCTATCATATATAATTCGTTGATCCGTGCAGAGTGAAAGTGATCCATCTCCCTCGCACATAAACAACTCCTTGGTTGATTCCATGCAAATTTGTATAACACTCTTTTACCACTGGAACCACCACGGCGGCAGTAGTGTAGCATAACACTTCCCATCTTTGCCGCACTATCATTTATTCAATATCCATCGTGGGATAATTCAATCCGCGATTCATGAATCCTCGTTCTTTGATTAATTTTTTCTTCGTCTGCAACTTGTTGAAGATTCACTGCGCTTCTGCACTAATAAACTTTCGCTGATTGAAAACTCGCATTCTGGGATTATCAGGGGAATTGGACACCTTGGAAATGGAATTGGTAGAGTTTCACTTCATTTTTGGAGGGAAAATATGAATTAGAATTCGAATTGTAGAGTTTAAAAAGACAATTCCCGCCCAAAAACCGTCAAAAACTGCCACTCAAACACAAGAAATCGTCATCTTACCGGTCTCACTGTAGGCGCGCTTCTGTATTAATTTTGTCTGGACTCTTGGGAAAAACCGACCGTTGACGGCGTCGATGGCGCCGTCAGCGCCCAAGGAAAAATTTTCACAATTTCGCTCTGGTCTGAATACGTTCCAATTTTTCTTCATGGATCCAATTTTTAAGGTGTTTCAAGGGTAACTAAGAATAGTAGAGCTTAATACTACCATAAACTAGAGATAATCTCAAATAAAAACTACTATAATTACTATAANCGCGATTTCGATCAATTTCAAGCCTTAACGAGATCTTTTCAATTATTATAGACATAATTTTAAGTGACAAAATGATGTACTTAGCACATACAACACAAAATATCACATTTATATATAAATTCTAAGGGGTACAATATACGTTACATAACACACCTAAGTTTGGTATTCTCTCAAACTCAATACATTAATTCAACGTTGAAATCCAAGCCACAACACTCAAAACGCTGAAAACAAAACAACCTATGCTTAGTCTCAACTATACAGAGATCTACAAACATAATTCTAAAGCAAAGCAAATACAAAGTTCAAATAGAAATACATACATAGATAGATAGGTAGTAATATAAATTTACTAATATTCGGACTCGGTACTAGATTCTCCTATGAGATCACCCATTGATTGCACATGAACGAAGAGGTTGTAGAAGGGTCGGAATGGAAATTCTGGAATCCTCTTCTATTAATTTCATCCTCCTCATCAGTCATATTAAGCTATCTTCTAAATGTCCATTGATTGAACATGAACGAAGATGTTATAGAAGGGTCGGTATGGAAATTCTTCAGTAGAGTCTTTCTATTAACTTCATTCTCCTCATCAGTCATATCAAGCTATCTTCTAAATGTCCAGAGTGCTCAAAATGTTCCTTCATCTTCCAGTAAAAATGATCGAAGAAATCAGAGATATTATTAATCCCATTCATAACATTTTGTACCTCCTTTTCCAATTTCTTGATTCGGCGCAGGATCACCAGAGACTTATCAGGAATTGAGGGTTGAACTGGCAGTGAATTCTGAGATGCTTGATCTACTATAATTGCCATGTCATTTTCATCCTCAAAAAACTGGGAATCTCTCAGTTGGATCCAAAGGCTTCCAAGGTAGCAGTACCTTTTCCCAATTTTCATAGGACATATGGAACTGACTGCCAAGTGAGAAAACCGTGGAGGGGTGTCCAAGCCCATAAGTTGATCCATGAACGATCAGGCCCAAAATCGACTTCACAATTATTGATCCAATGTGGATCGGCAGTCCCCTTTGGATGTAGTAATTCAAAATGACACTTTCTTTAGAAACTTTACTGATCTTCATTGTCAATAACAGTTTTACAGAAATGAAAAAGTGCCAATGTTTCGAAACGGGATTTAGGAGTGTCGCAGAAAAACTAACATACACATTTTCTCTTGTTTTCCAATCGTCAGTTTCATCCATTAAATATTGGTAAATCTCATTCATCTAGTTTCTCGTTGGGACGAAATTGGAATAGTGGCAGACTGGAACATTTTCTATATAATTTGTTGATCCGTGTAGGAGTGAAAGTGATCCATCTTCCTCGCACATCAACAACTCCTTAATTGATTCCATGTAAATTTGCATAAAATTCTTTCACTACTGGAACAACCACAGCGGTGGTAGTGTAGCACAACACTTCCCATCTTCGCCGCACTATTGTTTCTTCAATATCCGTCGTGGGGTTATTCAATCTCCGATTTACGAATCCTCGTTCCTTGATTAATCTTTTATTTATCAGCAACTTGTTGAAGATTCACTGCTCTTCCACACTAATAAACTTTCGCCGATTGAAAACTCGCATTCTAAGATTATCAGGGGAATTGGACGCCATAAGAATGAAATTGGTAGAGTTTTACTTTGTTTTTAGAGGGAAAATATGAACTAGAAATTGAATTTTTTAGTTTAAAAACACAATTCACGCCAAAAAACCGCCAAAAACGCCATTTGAACCCAAGTAACCGCCAATTCACCAGTCTCGCCGTCGGTGGGGTCGAGGGTGCCATAGGCGAGCCTCTGTACCAATTTTTTCTAGACTCTCGGGAAAAACCTGCCGTTGGCGGCGTTGAGGGCGCCGTCGGCGCCCAAGGCAAAATTTTCACAGTTTCGTTCTTGTCTGAATGCGTTCCAATTTTTCTTCATGGATCTAATTTTTATGATGTTTCAAGGGTAAGTAAGAGTAGTAGAGTTTAATACTACCACAAACTAACGATAATTTCAAATAAAAACTACTATATCGACGATAAAAGTAAAGATAAATATGGGTTGCCTCCCGCAAACTAACTATAATTTCAAATAAAACTACTATAATTGCAATAAAAATAAAGATAATTATGGGTTGCCTCCCCATAAAGCTAAAAACACTATAATTGCAATAAAAATAAAGATAACTATGGGTTGCCTCCCATAAAGCGCTTGCAACTACTATAATTGCGAATAAAGTAAAGATAAATATGGGTTGCCTCCCATAAAGCGCTTGGTTTAGTTTCATCAGGCCCGACCAATTCGGGTGTCATTCAGGTTGACTGATCATCAAAACCTCTTTAAAATTTGGTCTTTTACCCTCATAATGTGGTTTTAATCTATGTCCATTTACTTTAAATCTATTTCCCGTCTTCTGATCTTCAATTTCAACAGCTCCGTAAGTATAAACTTGAGTCACAGTAAAGGGTCCTAACCAACAAGAATTCAATTTCCCAGGAAATAACTTCAGCCTAGTGTTGTAAAGCAAAACTTTTTGTCCTGGTTCAAAGTTCTTCTGGTTAATCTTTTGATCATGCCATAACTTTAATTTCTCCTTATAAATTTTATCGTTATCATAAGACTCATTTCTTAATTCTTTCAATTCATTTAGTTGTAACAATCTCTTCTTACCAACATCTTTCAAATTATAATTAAATTCTTTAATCGACCATTATGCTTTATGCTCAAATTTAATTGGTAAGTGACAAGTCTTTTCAAAAATCAGTCTGTAAGGAGACATTCCAATAGGAGTTTTATAAGTAGTCCTGTAAGCCCAAAATGTCGTATCCAGTCTAGTGGATCAATCTATTCTACTAGGGTTTATAGTCTTTTCAAGTATTTGTTTAATCTCTCTATTAGAGACTTCAGCTAACCCACTGGTTTGAGGATGATAGGCAGTAGAGATTCGATGAATAATATTAAATTTTTCTGTCTAATATCTGAATGTATTTATTTCTAAAATGGGATCCTCTGTCAGTGATAATCATTCTAGGCATTCCGTATCTAGTGANCATAACATATGTGGCTAAATTGCATCTTCAATTGCCATCCAATATTTGCTCAAACTTCATGTTTTAGTGTTTAAGTAAACACTAAACCATTTTCATAGATCTTTCTCTCATTTTTCACCATGAATAGTGAATTTTTGAATTTCTCCAAATGTGCTCAAAATACATGGTGAAAATCCAAAATTTTTGCATAAAAGTAAAGCTCTTACCTCAAGGATCTTGGATTTAACAAATTTCACTTGATTCCACTAAGAAATTTTCACTTTAGATGTGCCCTAGCCTTCCAAAATAGCAATTTTGAGAGGTTGAAGGTGACGGGAGGTGTAAAAATGGTGATTTTTGGGCCAAAATTTCACTTTTAACTATTCGCAAATTGATTTTTTTGAACCGGCGCTTAAGCGCGGGTAAGTGGCGCTTAGGCGCCTGCCTCGGGTTGCGCGAGATATGACGCTTAGGCGCCAGTGCACGATTTTTAAAATTTTGAAATTAAAGTAAAATGCACTATTTGCCTAAGTAAACCACCCTTAAATGGTTTCATAGCACTTAGATGACTATTTTTAACTTCTTATAACTCCCATCTCCCTCAAAATTCTCCATAATAACTATTTCAATTCGAGGCTAAAAATAACACAAATTTTCACACAAACAAACTTATATTAATTCACAAACATGTACAAATACCTTTAAAAACTTAATTCTCACTCCAAATAGTTTTAGATGAGAAAATTTTTCTAAGTACAAGTACACAACAATCATTACACATAAAGAAGTAATAAATATTAAAACAAGACTTAAACACTAAACCACTTAAAAACAACAACTTCTAACACACAAATTCTAACACTAAACTTAATTCCATTCTTCATTCGAAGGAACAATAAATTCCTATCTTTTATTTGTCTCTCCAGGAATATAGAGTTGATAAAACGGACGGTGGTGACGAGCTCTGATACTATCTTCTTCAATCCACTTCTGCTTTATAAACATCGCTTTATCCTCTTCCTCTATATAACTTATGTGGCTAAATAGCATCTTCAATTGCCATCCAATATGCTCTAGATGTGTTTGCAACTCAAGTACTTTGGTCTCCAATAAAGCCATAGTATTCTCCATTTTGTTGATCTTCTCTAATATCCCTTCAATACTAACAGCTAAGAAACCGTTATGCATTTCTTGTGCACTTTGACTAATGAACATTTTCCTCATGGTTTCTTCCTTCTTCTTCAAATCCTTCTCCCATGAAGAAATTTTCTCTAAATCTCACTTTCTCTTAGACTTTTAGGGCTAGAAATGATCTGGGGTGAAATTCCTTCACAAAACCTGTTTATTTATAGGCTTAAATCGTTTCAATAACTCCTAGACACGTTTAGAAATTTCCTTGGAACATTTTTATAAACTAATGGTTAAACCTTCTAGAATATTAATTTCATAAATTTGTTTAAACTGCCGCGCTTAAGCGTCGGATCTGGCGCTTAAGCGTCAGTGCACATTTTTGCACTAGTCAACTTAGCATCCAAATTCTCATTCTAGCATGTCTTGGTCACTAAATAAAGTCTTAAAATCTTTACTAAGACATAATAGTTTCAAAAATACTACCCTAATTTTCTTAATCACACACAAAACAACAATCAAAACAAAAACACTCTGATAACTATGAGTTACCTCCCACAAAGCACTTGGTTTTACGTTGTTAGCCCGACGTAACCAGTACTTATTCTAGTTGACACAGCATCATTCCATCATTAAGTTTATGTCAATCCCTTATAAAATAAGGTTTCATTCTATGTCCGTTAACTTTAAATATTTTCTTAGACTTAGGATCTTTAATATCCACAGCTCCATAAAGATAAACATTTATCACAACAAATGGGCCCATCCACCAAGACTTAAGTTTGCTTGGAAATAATCTAAACCTTGCATTATATAGTTTGCCCTTGTTGAAAATTTTTAGTAAGAATCTTTCAATCATGCCACGTCTTCATTTTTTCTTTATAAATCTTGACACTCTCATAAGATTCATTCCTTATCTCTTAAAGCTCATTTAATTGCAATAATCTTTTCTCACCGGCATCTTTCAGATTATAATTGAACTCTTTAATCGCCCAATATGCTTTATGCCCAAGTTCAACTGGTAAGTGACAAGCTTTCCTAAATAGTGGCCTATATGGGGACATTCCTATAGGAGTTATGCATGCAGTCCTATAAGCCTACAAATCATAGTCAAGTTTGACTAACCAATCCATTTTTGTTGGATTCATAGATTTTTTCATAATTCTTTTAATTTCCCGATTGGATAATTCAGCCCAACCACTTGTCTGAGGATGATAAGCAGTAGCAATCTTATGATTCCGATTGGATAATTCAGCTAAACCACTTGTCTAAGGATGATAAGCAGTAGCAATCCTATGATTTATATGATATTTCTTTAATAACTTTTCAATATGACATTTTTGAAATGACTGCCCCCATCATTTTTGATAACTCTTGGCATCCCAAATCTATAAAATATGTTTGTTTCCAAAAATTTTACAACACTTTGATCATCACATCTAGGTAAAGCAACAGCTTCTATCCATTTGGATACATAATCCACTGCTAACAGAATATATAAATTTTTGAAAGANGAGGGTCGCTTCCATACCATTTTCTGAAATTTTATGCCCTAACACAATTCCTCCTGCAACCATAAATTGGCATTTCTCCCAATTTAGAAAAATTAGTTCTTCCGCATAACTCCAAAACTTTTTCAAGATAATTTAAGCATGCGTCAAATGATGTTCCAAATACAGAGAAATCATCCATAAATACTTCCAATCCATCATCAATTAACTTACTAAATATGGACATCATACATCTCTGGAATGTTGCAGGTGCATTACATAATCCGAAAGACATTCTTCGAAAAATAAAAGTTCCCAAAGGACTAGTAAATATTATCTTTTCTTGATCCTCAAGAGCAATAGGAATTTGATGGTAACTGGTATATCCATCTAAAAAATAGTAGCAATAGGAATTTGATGGTAACCGGTATATCCATCTAAAAAACAAAAATATTTGTGCCCAGTGAGCAATTGGAATTTGATGGTAACCGGTATATCCATCTAAAAAGCAAAAATATTTGTGCCCAACAAGTCTACAATAAAAATTTGATGGTAACCGGTATATCCATCTAAAAAATAAAAATATTTGTGCCCAGCAAGTCTATATCAGGAGCAATAGAAATTTGGTGGTAACCGGTATATCCATCTAAAAAGCAAAAATATTTGTGCCCAGCAAGTCTATCCAACATTTGATCTAAAAAGAGTAAAGGAAAGTGATTTTTCCTAGTGGCAGTGTTTAATTTTCTATAATCAATGCAAATACACCATCTAGTAACTTGTCTGATAAGTATTAATTCATTATTTTCTTTTGTTTCAACAGTCACTCCTCCTTTCTAATGAACACAATGAATAGGACTTACCCACACACTATCTGAAATAGGATATATAATTCCAGTGTCTAACCATTTCAAAATTTTCTTCTTAACTTCTTCTTTCATCATGGGATTTAATCTCCGTTGTGCATCAACTCTTAGTTTATATTGTTCATCTAATATAATTCTGTCCATACATATTGAAGGACTGATTCCCTTAATATCAGCTAAGGTCCAACCAAAAGCTTTCTTATTATTGAAGGATTGATTCCCTTAATATCAGCTAAGGTCCAACCAAAAGCTTTCTTATATCTTTTTAATGTATCTAAAAGTCTTTGCTCTTGCAAATCATTTAATTCTTAAGATATAATAACAGGTAATGTAGATGAGTCGGTATCTATCAGTCTTTGTTCTTGTAAATCATTTAATTCTGAAGATATAATAATATGTAATGTACTATCCAAAGGTCTTTGCTCTTACAGATCATTTAATTCTGAAGATATAAAAACAGGTAATGTAGACGAGTCTCCTAAAAACACATACTTTAAGTGGCTAGGCAATACTTTCATCTCAAGTTCAGGTGGTTTTATAATTNGTCATTTCTTCTACATATATTTCCTGTCGTTGACATCAACCACAAGTTTCTATGTATCTATAAACATCTCTGAAGATAGTAGGCCAATAAAATCCAGCTTGTAAAATTTTATAAGCAGTTTTCTCAATCCTAAAATGTCCTCCAAATTCAGAATCATGACATTTTTGAATGATTAGTTCAATTTCTTCATGAGGTACACATCTCCTCATAATCAGATCTTTACATTGTTTATATAAATAAGGCTCATCCTAAAAAAATGCTTTTGCATCATGAATGAATTTCCTTTGTTGTTGCAGTGTCAGCATAGGTGGCAAAATATCACTTACAATATAGTTAACAATATCAGCATACCATGATATTTTCCACTCATTAATATTATAAAGTTGTTTATCAGGGAAACTGCCTGTAATTTCATTGTCAATGTCAGATGATTCCTAATTTTCTAATCTTGAAAAATGATCAGCAATTTGATTATCAGTTCCCTTTCTATCAATAACCACAATAATATCCATCTAATTAACCTTGGTTTGGCATCCTTCTTTTGCATCAGATATTTAATAGCAGAGAATCCATCTAATCAACCTTGGTTTTGCATCCTTCTTTTGCATTAGATATTTAATAGCAGAGTGATCAGTATGCACAACACATAAAATTTGATTATCAGTTCCCTTTCTATCAATAACCACAAGATCAAATTTTTGCATCAAAAGTATATCAACCTTGGTTTAGCATCCTTCTTTTGCATTAGATATTTAATAGCAGATTGATCAGTATGCCAACCTTGGTTTAGCATCCTTCTTTTGCATCAGATATTTAATAGCAGAGTGATCATTATGCACACATTGGTTTGACATCCTTCTTTTGCATTAGATATTTAATAGCAGAGTGATCAGTGGGCACAACAACATCCTTCTTTTGCATCAGATATTTAATAGCAGAGTGATCAGTATGCACAACAAATTTAGCTTATCCTTCTTTTGCATCAGATATTTAATAGCAGAGTGATCAGTATGCACAACACATTTAGCCGCATCAAATATTTAATAACAGAGTGATCATTATGCACAACACATTTAGCTCCAATTAAATAAGATCTAAAGATATTTAATAGCAGAGTGATCAGTATGCACAATACATTTAGCTCCAATTAAATACGATCTAAATTCATCAAAAGTATCCATCTAATTAACCTTGGTTTGGCATCCTTCTTTTGCATTAGATATTTAATAACGTGATCAGTGTGCACAACACATTTAGCTCCAATTAAATAAGATCTAAATTTGTCTAAAGCACCAGTGTGCACAACACATTTAGTCCTAATTAAATAAGATCTAAATTTTTCTAAAGCATACACAATTTATGCACACATTGGTTTGACATCCTTCTTTTGCATTAGATATTTAATAGCAGAGTGATCAGTGGGCACAACAACATCCTTCTTTTGCATCAGATATTTAATAGCAGAGTGATCAGTATGCACAACAAATTTAGCTTATCCTTCTTTTGCATCAGATATTTAATAGCAGAGTGATCAGTATGCACAACACATTTAGCCGCATCAAATATTTAATAACAGAGTGATCATTATGCACAACACATTTAGCTCCAATTAAATAAGATCTAAAAGATATTTAATAGCAGAGTGATCGGTATGCACAACACATTTAGCTCCAATTAAATAAGATCTAAATTTGTCTAAAGTATAAATAGCTAGTAACTCTTTTTCAGTAACTGTATAGTTAATTTGTGCATCATTAAGAGCTTTACTAGCATAGTATATAACTTTAAAAATCATTTCAAACATTTGTCCAAGTACAGCTCCAATAGCATAATCACTAACATCACACATCAGTTCAAATGGTTTCTCCCAGTTAGGTGAAACTATAN
The DNA here is from genome assembly GCA_002079205.1 of Phalaenopsis hybrid cultivar. Lineage (NCBI taxonomy): Eukaryota > Viridiplantae > Streptophyta > Magnoliopsida > Asparagales > Orchidaceae > Phalaenopsis > Phalaenopsis hybrid cultivar. The sequence continues at coordinate 136,600 of JXCR01148972.1, forward strand.
CGTTGGAGAATAATTCATCTCATAATGATCTAATTTATTTTATATTGTAGCAATCTGTGAAGCTAACATAGATATTGCATCAGAATCATGGATACTAGCTACTCTTTTAGGATTTACCCGTTCAGAGGGCCATTGAAAATTGTTGGTAGCCATCTCTTCTGTTAATGAATAAGCCTCATCAAAGGGTTTTGACATTAAAGAACCACCAGCCGCAGCATTTATAATCAATCTAAGAGATCCCACTAATCCATTATAAAAAGTTTGAATTATCAACCAATCAGGTAACGAATGATGAGGGCATTTCCTAAGAAGATCTTTAAATCTCTCCCAAGCTTCATATATTGACTGTCCATCAATCTGACAGAACGATGTTATGTCATTTCTATGTTTAGTAGTTTTGGATGGAGGGAAATATTTGGATAGAAATTCCTGTGAAAGTTCTCCCCAAGTTCTAATAGACCTTGGTGCTAACAAATTTAACCTCATCTTAGCCTTATCCCTCAGTGAAAAAGGAAAAATTCTAAGTCTCAGAGCATCGTTTGAGACTCTGTCATATTTAAAAGTAGCACACACAGTTCTAAAAAACTAGCGAGTGTAAGTTAGGATCTTCCTTTGGTGTACCTCCGAATTGATTGTTTTGTACCATTTGGATAATAACAAGTTTAAGCTCAAATGAATTAGCAGCTACATCAGGATTTTGGATAGATAAGTGAATTTCATCTGCTGTAGGATTTGCATAATCTCTTAGTGGTCTAGGTTGGTGTTCATTCTCTATTCCTTGATTGTTCAAGTTGTTTTCGATTTTATCAGAATTTCTAAGTTCTCTTCTTAATCTTCTAATCCTTCTAACAGTGTGTTCTAACTCCGAATTTAAGGGTATAAGATTTTCAGGTTCAAATTTACGCATACAAATTGAAATCAGTACTCAGTAATATAATTAACTAAATATATAAATAAGTTGCAATTCAAGTAAAAATTTTCTAATAATCCTAATTTGTGTTACTATAATCATGATTTGACTCACTCACTCAATCACTCCCCGGCAACGGTGGCAAAAACTTGACCGACGACTTTTTATATGCTTAAAATATAAGATAAATATGGACGTAATAAATATTCAATAATTGTAAAATCACACTTACCAACGCAAATATACGTATCGTTCAAGTAATATAGGGCTCTAATGGAGTCCTAGATATCGATCCCACAGGGAGTGGTTTTAGATCGCGAACTAAAATTTTAGAAAAGCAATACTTTAATTAAAATAACGAAGTTCAATTTACTTATGTGTCACTAATCGGCAATTGAAATAAATAGGTAATTTTAATAATTATTAAATAACTAATGATACTAATGAGGGTTTAATTGTGATAATAATATATAAGAAAACATCCTTCTTCTTGTCAAGAAATTATAGTGAATGGATACAGTGAATTAGTTCAATTTATATTGTGTCAAATAGGAGCATACCTATTCTTTACCCTTTTGTCCAGGCATAAAGAACATTCATTAATCCTACGCTTGTTTACTGAATCTGCGGCTAGGCTGGGAGGATACAGTCTCTCACTTCGGAGCTCCCACATTCCCCTCATCTAAGGGCTAACATCTACACTTCAACACCCACACGATAGGACCGAATTGGGGATTTTAGACCGTCACTCTAAAATCTCCAATTCTATGCCCGACAATATTATTTCCTTATTTATTTGCACCCAACTTCCAAGGGCTTTGACCTCTCTGAATCTTGGATGTTATCTTCACTTTAGTTGTAAAACTCAACGTATTTTAACAAATCAATTGGCCAGATTGAAAGTAACATAATTTAACAAATCAATTGGCCAGATTGAAAGTAAATTAAGATTGAAGTGAAAAGATCATCACAAATTCTTAAACATATGGCTTCATTAAGATCGAAGTGAAAAGATCATCACAATTTCTTAAATATTTTCATGGCTTCACCAATTATAATCACCATTTCACAAATCTCGAGACAAGGAGAAAGACAGAGAAAACTACTTAGAACTCATGATTGAAGTTAAAAGATCATCACAATTTCTTAAACATTTTCATGGCTTCACCAATTCAAATCAATTGAAAGTAAATTAAAATCAAAGTGAAAAGATCATCACAATTTCTTAAACATTTTTATGGCTTCACCAATTCAAATCACAAAGTGAAAAGATCATCACAATTTCTTTAACATTTTCATGGCTCAACCAATTCAAATCACCGAAGTGAAAAGATCATCACAATTTCTTAAACATTTTCATGGCTTCACCAATTCAAATCACCACCACAAATCTCGAGACAAGGAGAAAAACAGAGAAAACTACTCAGATCTCATGGGGAAAGCACAACAAAACTCAAAATTCATATACAAAATCAAAGTCATACAAACTACAACAAGTAAATAACTTATCTCTAATTTCTCCCCAAGAACACTCCTTGAAGTTCCTCTGAATCTCTTCCTTTCTTTACAGCACACAGAATTCTTCTTTAAAGTAGTAAGGAGGAAGAAATCTCTCACTTTCCCCCCACTCTTACAATCTTTCGAAGAATTCCTCACAATATTGGAACCTTTCTAATCTCTAGGAACTCTCTCTAGCACTTTCTTTACTCACTAGATTCTTTCCCCTCTTCTCCAGGCTCTCCAATTTTCAGCCAAAATAGTCTTTTAAAGTTGTGGATGAGCTTTCCCAAGAGTNCTGTCATTCCATAGAATATAATATCGCTAACAATAAAGTTCATAATGTCGGCATACCACGGAACACGCCACTCATTAATAGTGAACAATTTTTTATCTGGAAAATGTTCATTAATTTCTTTTTCAAAATAGAGTGGTTTTTCTAACTCAAGCCTGAACAAATGATCAACAATTTGATTTTTCAGTCCTCTTTTGATCTACTATTTTAAAATCAAATTCTTGTAAAAGAAGAACTCATCTTATAAGTCTAGGTTTAGCATCCTTCTTTTCATTAAATACTTAATAACAGAATAATCTATATGCACTACACAATGAGTTCTAATTAAATATGATCTAAATTTATCAAAAACATGTACTATTGCTATTAACTCTTTTTCAATTGTTGTATAATTGATTTGAGTTTCATTAAGAGTTTTACTAGCATAGTAAATTACTTTAAAAATTTATTATATCTTTGACTTAAACAACTCTTATAGCATAATCACTAGCATCACACGTCAATTCAAAATATTTTCCCCAATTTGGTGAAATTATAATTGGTGCAGTGATTAATTTTTCTTTTAATAAATTAAAAAATTTTATGCATTCCTTATCAAAATTAAAAATTTCATCTTTCTCCAATAAATGGCATAAAGGCTTAGCAATCTCTTAAAAGTATTTAATATATCACATGTAGAATCTAACATTTCTTAAAAAACTCCTAATTTACCTTATATTTGTTAGATAAGGTAAATTAGCGATCACTTGAATTTTAGTAGGATCTACTTCCATACCATTTTCTGATGATAACCTAATACAATTCACCCCTGCTACCATAATCTGTCATTTTTCCCAACTTATATTTGATGACCTAATACAATTCCTCCTGCTACCATAAATTGACATTTTTCTCAATTAAGGACTAAATTTGTTTCTGATACAATTCCTCCTGCTACCATAAATTGGCATTTTTCCCAGTTAAGGACTAAATTTGTTTCTTAGTGCTTAAGAACTTTAGATAAATGTTCTAAACATGAGTCAAATGAATTTCAGAAGGTTGGGCTTAAGAAATATTTCACCTACGACTGTAACTCTTCAATTAGTTGATCATTAGATTACCTATCCTAGAGTTATTGAAGTTGTTTTGGTAAAAGTTGATAAATTTATCTTTCCTGTGAACTTTATTGTATTAGATATGGAGGAAGATAAAGAAATTCCTTTTATTTTAGGAAGACTCGTTGTCACTAGAAGAGCTTTGATAGATGTGCAGAAAGGAGAACTAACTATGAGAGTTAGTGATCAAGAGGTTACATTTAATATCACAAAATCAATGAGCTACCTTATAAAAGAGCTAGAGATTGAAGGCTTCAGAATGGATATTAATGAATATTTAAGCCATGAATATTTCAAGAAAAAAATTGGAAGCAAATTTGAAAAGGAATATATGGGACATCAAGATGAGGATAAAATTCAAGTTGAATTTATGGAAGTGAGTAAAGAAGATTTGGACTATGTTCAGGAAATATTTAATATGTTAGATCCTATAGAAAGTAACAAGAAACCTCTTGAACTAGAACTGAAAATACTTCCTACACATTTAAAGTATGCATTGTTAGGAGATTTATCTACATTACTTATTATAGTATCCTCAAATTTGACTGATGAGCAAAAACAACAGTTATTGGAAACGTTAAAAAGACATAAGAAAGGCTTTGGATGGACATTAACTGATATTAAAGGAATCAATCCTTTAATTTGTATGCATAGAGTTTTATTGGAAGATCAACATAAATCATGAGCTGATCCTCAAATGAGATTAAATCCTATGATGAAAGAAGTTGTTAAGAAAGAAATTTTAAAATGGTTAGATGTTGGAATAATATATCCTATTTCATATAGTGTTTGGGTAAGTCCAATTCACTGTGTTCCAAAGAAAGGAGGTGTGACTGTAGTGACAAATGAGCATAATGAATTAATATCAACAAGACAAGTCACTGGTTGGTGAATCTGCATAAACTATAGAAAATTAAATTCAGCCACCAGAAAGGATCATTTTTCCTTACCTTTTTTGGACCAAATGTTGGATAGGCTGGCTGGGCACAAGTATTTTTATTTTTTAGTTGAATATAGTGGTTATCATCAAATAACTATTGCTCCAGAGGATCAAAGGGAAACAACATTTACTAGTCCTTATGAAACTTTTGCTTTTCGGTGAATGCCCCTTGGGTTATATAATGCACCTGCAACATTTCAAAGATGTATAATGTCAATTTTCAATGATTTAATTGAAAAAGGGATTGAAGTCTTTATGGGTAATTTTTCTGTGTTTGGAACTTCATTTGAAATATGTTTAAATCATTTAAAGAAAGTTTTAGAACGATGTGAAAAGACTAATCTTGTATTGAACTGGGAGAAATGTCAATTTATGGTTGCAGAAGAAATTGTGTTCGGGCATAAAATTTCAGAAAATGGCATGGAAGTAGATCCTGTAAAAATTCAGATTATATCAAACTTACCTCCACCTATTACAGTAAGAGGAGTTAGGAGATTTTTAGAACATGCTGGATTTTACAGGCGATATATTAAAGACTTTAAAAAAATTACTAAACCTTTTATGCCAACTTCTGGAAAAAGATACAAAATTTGACTTCAACCAAGATTGCCTTAAAGCCTTTGAAACTTTAAAGAAAAAATTAATCACTGCTCATATAAATGTTTCACCTGATTGGGAGAAAACTTTTGAATTAATGTGTGATGCTAGTGATTATGTAATTAGAGCTGTTTGAGGGCATAAATATAATAATATTTTTAAAGTTATATACTATACTAGTAAGACTCTTAATGATGCTCAGATTAACTAAAACGCCACTGAAAGAGAGTTATTAGCTATTGTATATGCTTTTGATAAGTTTATATCATATTTGATTGGAGCTAAATGCATAGTGCATACTGACCATTCAACCATTAAATATTTGATGCAAAAGAAGGATGTTAAACCAAATTTAATTAGATGGGTACTTCTGATGCAAGAATTTGATTTTGTAATAGTCGATAGGAAAGGGACTGATAATCAAATTGTTGATCATCTATCTAGGCTAGAACATGAATAAATACTTGATATGGAAAAAGGAATTAACGAAACTTTTCATGATGAACAATTTTATGTTGTAAAAGGATGGGAAATATCTTGGTATGCTGATATTACAAATTATATTGTTAGTGGTATTTTATCATATGAACTAACAAAACAACAGGAAAAGAAATTCATTTATGATGCAAAATCATATTTTTGGAATGATCCTTATTTGTATAAAAAATGTAAAGATTTAGTAATGAGGCGATGTGTGCATTATAGAGAAATTTAGGAACTTATCCAAAAATGTCATGATTCCAAATTTGGAGGTAATTTTTGGAATGAAAGAACTGTTCATAAAATTTTACAATCTGGATTTTATTGGCCCACTCTATTTAGAGATGTTAATATATACATAAAAATATGTGATCGGTGTCATAGAGTAGGTAATATTTCAAGAGAAATAGAATGCCTCTAAATTTTAATTTGGAAATTGAAATTTTTTATGCATAGGGATTGGATTTTATGGGACCATTTATACCTTCATTCAGAAATATTTATATATTGATTGTAGTGGAATATGTTTTGAAATGGATTGAAGCAATCACTTTACCTCGATGTGATGCTCGGAGTGTTTCAAAATTTTTAATTAAAATATTTTTACAAGATATGGAATGCTGAGAGTAATCATTACCGATGGAGGATCTCATTTTAGAAATGTAACAATTGTAAGATTGGTAGAAAAATATAATATAATGCATAAAATTGTAACTGCTTAGTGTCCCCAAACTAGTGATTTAGCAGAAGTATTTAATCGTGAAATTAAGAAAATTTTGGAAAAGAGTGTTAATCCTAGTAAAATAGATTGGTCTGCTAGATTAGATATGGTATTATGGGCATACAGGACAGCTTATAAAACAGCTATAGGAATATCCTCTTATAGATTAATTTTTTGGAAGACTTGTCACTTACCAGTAGAGTTGGAGCATAAAGCATATTGAGTTATAAAGGAATTCAATTTTAAGTTGAAAGGAGAGACTAGAGAGATATTTAAAGTGAATGGGCATAGATTGAAACCATGTTTTGATGGTCAAAGACTAGTTTTTAAAGAGCCTATAATGTTGGGTCACCCAGAATAAAGACTGGGAATGTTAGGTTGACGACATTAAACCAAGCGCTTTGTGAAAGGCAACCCATATTTATCAATGTTTATTTTGCTTTTGAGTTTTTGTTTGAAATATTTTACATACATTTATATGTATGTCTTTATATAGTCATGTATTTGAGAAAATATTTAGAAACATCTTTATTTTATGGAAAAATTGAGAATTTATTGGATCGAAATCGAAATAGTGTTGTTTTTTGGAACTGGCGCATGATGCGTCAAATTGGCGCATGATGAGCCAAATTCCAGAGAGCTGCCACATGATGCACCAAAAAAACTGATTCCTAAGTCTATTTTAAGAGGGAAAACAAGGGAAAAGCCACTAGATTTCAAATTCAATGGCTTCCCACTCCAAAAATACAGCGAGATTTGGAATTTTCAACAAGAAAAAGTTTGTCAGTTTCGATGCGCAGAAGTTTCATGATCATGTTTTAGTGAAGAAGAGACTAATCAAAGAGAGGGGATTTGTGAATTGGGGATTCAACACACTAAATACTCGAGTTGAAGAGATCATTGCACAAAGACATTGGGAAGTGCTTTGTTACATTAATGTCGTCGTATTCTTCCCTATGGTGAAAGAGTTTTATGCAAATCTTCATGGAACCAAGGAATTGTCTATGTACGAGGTAGGTTTGTCCAATTCACTCCTTCAAGAATAAATAATTTTTTTTATGATTGAGAATGTGTCTATCTGTCATTATGTGAATTTTACCCCTACGAGAGACAATATGAATGAACTCTACCAATAATTTATGGATGAAGATGTGAATTGGGATGCTAGAGATGATGGAAATGTAAGCTTTTCATCATCATTTTTAAATGATACTTCTAAGGTATGACACTTCTTTATTGCATCAAAATTATTGCCTACTATGAAGATCAGTAAGGTGACTAAGGAGAGTGTTATTTTAAATTATTGTATTCAAACTAGAAAATCTATTGATATTGGAGCCATTATTGTGAAGTCGGTTTTGGGTTTGATTGTGAATGGGTCTCTCACAGGGTGAGATTTGTATGTGCAAATATTTATGAAGTTGACACCACTTGATGGCACCAAAAACTTGATGCAGACAGATTTATAATAAATATGTAATGTAATCCTAACAAAACACTTTTTATAAATATAACTTATCCTTTAAACCTTTTTTTTAAAACTCCCAAATCTCTCCTAAATATCAACGCCCGTATACGTATCGTGCAAGTAATAAAGGGCTCTAATGGAGTCCTAAATATTGATCCCACAGGGAAGTTGGAAAATCCTAAAATAAATTGTGAAAATTATTTTATAATAAAAATAAAAAATAAACGTAAAGTGTGAAATTTGAAAATTGACTACTCAGGTGAATGCTAATTAAAATGCAGATGTAAGATTACAGAAANACCTTTTTCCAAACTGTCAAATATCTCTTAAATATCAACGCAAGTATACGTATCATGCAAGTAAGAAAGGGCTCTAAAGGATTCCTAGATATTGATCCTACAGAGAAGTTGGAAAATCCTAAAATAAATTTTGGAAATTATTTTATAATAAAAATAAAAATAAAAGTAAAGTGCGAAATTCAAAAATTGACTACTCAGATGAATGCTAATTAAAATGCAGATGTAAGATTACAGAAATTAAACTAAACTAAATACTAAACTTTCAGAAATAAAATTACAAAAATTAAACAAATTTTTTGTTGTGAATGAAAGTTCAAATTTAAGAAAGCATCATTCTCCTTTACAATGAGTATATGATTTGAAAAGAAATTGAAATCATTTGAAAAAATATATAAAAACTGTTTTGTGCCAAATATGAGCAATCCTATTCTTTACCCTTTTTAGAGTGCTATAAAGAACATTAACTAATGCAGAGTATGGTCCCTAATTCCATGGTTAGGCTGGGAGGATACTGGCTGCCACTATAAATCTCCCACTACTCCCTCCCGTGAGGGCTAACAAACTCGCATCCAATCAACAGAACCAAATTGGGGGTTTTAATCTGTCACCTTAAAATCTCCAATTCTGCATCCAACAAAAGTATATTTCCCTTTTTATTTGCACCCAATCCTATGGATGGCATTCTCTCCCACGAAATCAAATGTGTTTCTCCTTATATTGTAGAAATCATTTCTCATTTAAGAACATATGTCTCTCAACAAGTTTTTACATTTCAATTGGCCAGATCAAAAAGTAAATGAAAACTGGAGTTCAAATCATCAAAAATTATTATCATTTAAAACCGCAGAAAGCAAAATATATCCTTCACAAAACCATATCTTCAAAGTAGGGAGAAAAATAGAGAAGACTACTCATAATTCAAGAGAATGATATGATAAAACACGAATTTCATATATTAAAATGAGTTTACAAAATAAAAGAAATAAAAATACAACTTTTCTCATAATCCTTCCCAAGAAAATTCCTAGAAGCTCTCTCCAAGCTTTTTTCTCTTTACAAACACTCCATACTTTCTCTTAGAAATGTAATGAAGAAGAAATCTCTCACATTCCCCCTCCTCTTATAAACCTAGAAGAAAATCTCTTCTTCTCTCTCTCTAACTCTCACGCCACCCACCAAAATCTTCTTTTTTTGTCCCCCCTGGCCTCTTCAAGTCTTCTTCTTTTATTTTGGGCTGCCTCCTTTGGAAAAGAATTCAAAATTCCTTCCAAAATTTCCTTCAAAAGTCAGCTCTTTCGAATTCAAAAGATGTCTCATTTGATCTAAGAGTCATATCCCTTCATAAAAGAACCTTCCAAAGTGTCTAGATGCATTAAATCATTCCAAGGGGTGTGTAGAACATGTCTCCCTTTGAAAATTAACGCAAAATTCATCTCAAACCGCCTTAATTTGAAAAAGTTATCCTTGGCGCATGATGCGCCGATCTGGTGCATCATGCGCCGATCTGGCACATGATGCGTCAGTTCTATGGATTGTGGCGCATGATGCGCCAGAATCCAAAATTGGCTCTTTTTGCTCTAAATTTTGTTCTTTTTGCAATTTTTGCTCCAAATGCCTAAAAATGAAATACGTACAACAAAAACACAAAAATACCCTTCTTTAAAGTGCAATATCACCAAAAATAAGCATAAAATATGTACTTAAAATAATATATTATTTTGATGTATCAAAATCCACCAAACTTACATGTTACTTGTCCTCAAGTGACACTTTTATTATATAAAAGCATATGGCTTGGGATAGAGATTAACTTTAAAATTTTATATTTAATTTAATAAATCAAATATCAAAATTTAAGAAAAACCCTTTAATAACTTAGATTCAAATTCTAAGTCTAGGAATACTTAATAATCAAATTTAAGATTTCTAAATCTCTATTCATTTCAAGAATAATTGCAATTTATCATATTAAGGATATTTAGACATTCATATGAAAAAGAACTTCATGAAAACTTTACTATGAATGCTACTATTACTCCAATATAAGTTTAGAAAATGTAATGAAGCTCCTTCCTTAAGTTGATTCAAGTGAGGCCAATTTTTTATTAGGCATTTCCTTAAGCTTCTCCACACTTTCTTTTCTTTTTTTTCTTTTAGGATCTTTTCAATCCTTTCTTTTCTTTTTCTTTTTCCAAGAAAGGATTACTATATCTGGATAGCCTTTAATAATTTTGAACTTCACTATCATTTTCTTAAAGTCAAAACTTGATACCTTTCTTTATTTTATAAAATTATATTAGTTTATAATTTTTCATAAAGTCTCATTTCTTTCTTCTTACATGAAACTCTAAAATTCCTAACACTTCAAAAATACAATTTCCTTTACTTTAAATAGAAAAGCATAGTCTTATCCTATCATACCAAATATCTTCAAATTTAGAATTGACCTTCATTATTAAAAATTCTTTACCTAAATTTACTATAGTACTTATAAACATAAGTATAATAATTTAAAGTTAAATCTTAATGCCTCAGGTCATGTTAAATTAATTTTTTAAGAATATAGTTACTTAAGGATAGATAAAATTTAGTTTACTCCTTTTCAAAATAAATTTTTCTTTCCCCAAAACTTAAGTTTTTAAATGACTTTAAAAATATTTTGAATATAAAATTTAATAGGTGAAAAAAATAGTAAATGCATGAAAATAAAAAATTGACCTGTAGAGGATTTCTGATTATGAAGCTGGGCTCTGATATACTGCATGTACTAACTGTAAAACTACATACAGGCTTTAAAACATTAAATAAAACATAATATATTCTAAAGAACTTGCTGAGAATTAAAAAAGTAAATACAAAAACTGAAAAACTAAACTAAAAATACTAAAAATGCAGAAAAAATGAAAGTCTACAATAACCATTACAAATTCAGTTCACAACACAACATAAAATGTCTTTTACTATAATAAGTTTCAAATAAAAGTACTTCCTAATACAAACACAAACAAAAAACAGACAACAAAAACAAACAAACAAGACTCATAAAACATCAATCTTCAACTCCTTCCTCTTCATCATCTGATTCTTCTTCTTCTTCTTCTTCTTCTTCATCATCATCATCATCATCATGGATGGGAGCATAGGGCATGAAACTGGGGCAAGTAGGAAAGTCCACATTAGGTTCACCCCTAAGGTGTCTTACCATGGCATTTTCAAAATCAATATCATGTTGAACTCTCCTCTGCCTATATTCATCATTATATGCATTTCTTGCTCCTGTCTCTCCCAACTGAGTTTGAATATTTACTATACCCATCTATTGAATCATCAGTTGATCCATAATACCTTGAAGTGATACAGATCTAGAAGTAGATGCCCTTGAAATAGATGTAGAGGCTCTATCCCTTCTTCTCCTTCTAGACTCAACAAATGATTCTACTCTCTAAATCATATGCCTCTCAATCAGATTCTGTGGTTGTAATCTCTCTTTATTTCTATGGGATTCTATTCCCGATTGTTAACATAGAGTGAAAATCAAGGCAAGGTATCCCAATCCTCCAGCTGTAGAACTATCAGCAATACTTCGAGCATGCAGAACTATAAGTGCACCCACATCTATTGCATTCATGTTATGAATGTAATAGTTGAGTACGACTCTATCTTTAGTAACATCGGCCAAATGATTTGTTGGCAACAATTTGGCAGAAATGAAGTGGTGTCATATTTTTGACTGAATAGTCAACATGGAAGCAGGGAAGTTAACTATCTTGTTATTCTTAATCTTCCATTCCCCTCTTCCATCATTCAAAAATGCAATCACTTCCTCTAGTGCTGAATCAGTCATCACAAATGTGGCACATTCATCGAAAAATGCACCCCTCAAACCATAAAAAGTTTTGATATGATTAGCAGTAAACTCAACTTGTTTACCTCTAACAAGGATGTGATCATCAGTAGTGAATCTCAGGTTTGCATAAAACTACCAAACCATCGGGACTATTTTTATGGCAGTGAAGTAGCAGAATCTTTCCCAATTCCTAGCAAGAATCAGTCTTTCAGCCTAGCCACCTGGGTTTGCAAACGCCCACTCTTAGATCATTCTCTTGGTCTCCACCTGAGTTTGCAAATGCCCACTCCAAACTAAACTATGTTGGGATTTGAAACTAAAAAATTTTTGTGCATCAAATTCCTCGGATGGTTTTTCTCTCTTAACTTGGGGAGCCATTTGAATATTCTACAAAAATCCAAATATAGTCCAAATAAATTACTAAATCAAAAATCTAACTCCTCAAGCAATGTTGTTTGGTAAGAAACTTTTCACCATGAGTTTTCTTGAGGTTTTTTCATAAAAAATTCCAATTTTTGGATCTCCCAAAATCTATGGTGAAAATAAAAATTTTTTACGTTAAGTGAAGCTCTTACCAAGAGAAAACGAATCTATAGTTTTTAGCCTCCAAATCCTTCTCTATCGCCCACAATGTGATTTCTTAGACCAAGGTCTTGAGATAGAAAATGACTCAAACAACAAAAATGGAGTTTTTCATACGATTTCACAATTTTCTAGGCAATATAGCATGTTCAAACCTTTGGCGCATCATGCACCAGAGCTCAAATTTTCTAGATTTGGATTTTTGTGGAAATCTGTTCCGCACCGCTTTACATCAACCTCTATTTGAATTAAATAAACATTTCTAAGCATATATAAACATTATCACACTAATACCAAAATTTCACAAACAACCCAACACTCACATTTATATATAAAATTTGTGCTATTACAAACTAATATTTTTCAAGCAAACAAACATCAAATTCGGAGTTCTAATGCAAACCAACATCCTAACAATGAAATCTAAACATCAAAATTCAAAACATAAACATAGATAATGTTCATTAGAATGGAAATGTAATCCAACATAACAAACTAAAACAAACAGTACTACATAAAACATTCCGTGCATAAATTAAGATCAAACATTGTCTTCACTATCGTCCTCTTGGATATCTCCCATCGATTGGTAGTGCACATACATATTGTAGAAGGGTCGAAATGGAAATTCATTAGTTGAATTTTCCTCCTCAATCCAAGCATGTATCTTGAGCATACGTACCAATCCATCTTCAATATGTCCTGTATGTTCAAAATGTTCCTTCAATCTCCAATATAGACAATCAAGCATTTCAGTAATATTCTAAATCATGTGTTCGAGATTCTGCGCATCTTTTTCTATCTTCTTGATCCTCTTTGAAAGTGCACTCGAGTTGCAGTAGGGCTGAGCAGGTGATGAATTCTGAGATCCTTGATCCATCGGTACATTCAAATCATTTTCATCTCTCATTCCAATATAGTTGTAGTAGACTTTGGATCCATCGACTTCCAAGGAAGTATATCTTTTTCCTAACTTTCATATGGTACTCACAATTGACTGCATAGTAGGAAAATAGTGAATGGATGTCCCAGTCTAGTTGCAGATCCATTCACAATGAAACCCAAAACTGATTTCACAATAATAGCTCCAACATCAATAGGTTTTCCAGTTTGAATAAAGTAATTCAGAATGACACTCTTCTTAGTGACCTTGCCAATTTTCATGGTAGGCAGTAATTTCGATGCAATAAAGAAATGCCAGGCTTTTGAAACTGGATTTAAAAATGATGAAGGAAAACTTACATTTTCATTATCTCTGGTCTCCCAATTATCATCTTCATTTGTAAGGTAGTGGTAGAGATCATTCATATTCTCTTTAGTAGGGGTAAAGTTTGCATAACGACTAATAGACACATTTCCAATCATAAAAATCTCGTTTATTCTTGAAGGAGTGAATTGCACAAACTTGCCTTGCACTTAAATCATTCCTTGGTTGAGCCCATGATGATTTGCATAAAATTCTGTTACTACAGGAACAACAATCGCGACAGTAGTGTAGCAAAGCACTTCCCAACGCCTCTGCACAATATTCTTTTTTGCTCGAGTATTAAGCGTGTTGAATCCTCGATTCATAAATCCCCTTTCTTTGATAAGTCTCTTCTTCACTAGAACTCGATCATGTAATTTTTGTGCATCAAAACTGATGAACTTTCTCCGATTGAAGATTCCAATCTAATGGAGTTTCTAGAGTGGGAAGCCATAGGAATTGAAAAATGGTGATTCTTCTCTCGTTCCCCCCACCCCCAAATATGGTTTGGAGTCGATTTTTAGGAGTTATATGGAGAACAAATTGCCAAAAACCTTAAAAAAACCATCATTTGACATGTTTTAAATATTTTCAGACCCGCGGCGCATCATGCTCCGATCTGGCGCATCATGCGCCAGCTTTCTGATAAGTGGCGCATCATGCGCCAGTTCCAGAATTTTCGCCATTTCGATTTCAATCAAATAAATTTTCAATTTTTTCATAAAATAAAGCAAATAAAGATGTTTCTAAATATTTTATTTAATACACGGACTACATAAAGACATAAACATAAATATACATGAATTATCTCAAACAAAACAAACTCACAAATAAGCTAAATAATGAGACAAATGGGTTGCCTCCCACAAAGCGTTTAGTTTAATGTCGTCAGCCTGACATTCCCAGTCTTATTCTGGGTGACGCAACATTACTATCTCTTTAAAAGCTAGTCTTTAACCATCAAAATATGATTTCAATCTGTGCCCATTCACTTTAAATATTCTTCCAGTCTTGGGGTCCTCAATATTAACTGCCCTATAACGATAAACTTTTATAACTCTGAATGACCCTTTCTACATAGACTTCAATTTTCCAAAAAACAATTTCTATCTTGTATTGTATAACAAAACTTCCTGTCCAAGTTCAAATTCTCTTTTTATTCTCTTATGATAATGCCATTTTTTTATCTTTTCTTTATAAATCCTCGCATTATTGTAAGATTCATTTCTGATTTCCTCAAGCTCATTTAATTGCAATAATATTTTCTCACCAGCTTCTTTCAAATTGAAATTGAATTATTTTATAGCCCAATAAGCTTTATGTTCTAATTCAACTGGCAAGTGACAAGTCTTCAAAAAAATTAATCTAATTCAAAGGCTTTAAGGCAACCTTGATTAAAGTCAAATTTTGTATCTTTCTCTAGAAGTTGGCATAATGGTTTAGTAATTTTTGAAAAATCCTTAATATATCTCCTGTAAAATCTAGCATGTCCTAACAAATTCCTAACTCCTCTTACTGTGGTAGGTGGAGGTAGGTTTGATATAACCTATATTTTTGCAGGATCTACTTCCATGCTATTTTATGAAATTTTATGTCCAAGCACAATTCCTCCTGCAACCATATATTGATATTTTTTCTCAATTCAATATGAGATTAGTCTTTTCACAACATTCCAAAACTTTCTTCAAATGATTTAGACATATTTTGAATGAAGTTCCAAATACAGAAAAATTGTACATAAAGACTTCAATCCCTTTTTTAATCAAATCATTGAAAATTGGCATCATACATTTGCAGGTTCATTACATAATCCAAAAGGCATTCACCGAAATGCAAAAGTTCCATAAGGACTAGTAAATGTTTTTTTCTCTTGATCCTCTGGAGCAATAAGAATTTGATGATAACCGTTATATCTATCTAAAAAACAAAAATATTTATGCCCAGCTAATACATCCAACATATGGTCCAAAAAGGATAAAGGAAAATGATCCTTTCTGGTGGCATGAATTTAATTTTTTATAATATATGCAGATTCATCAATCAGTGACTTGTCTTGTTGATATTAGTTCATTATGCTTATTTTTTATTACAGTCACACCTCTTTTCTTTGGAACACAGTGAATTGGACTAACCCAAGCACTATCTGAAATAAGATATATTATTCCAGCATCTAACCATTTCAAAATTTCTTTCTTTACTACTTCTTTCATCATAGAATTTAATCTCCTTTGAGGTTCAGCTCTTGGTTCCTATTGATCTTCTAATAGAATTCTATGCATACAAATTGAAGGAGTGATTCATTTAATATCTGTTAAAGTCCATCCAAAGGGTGACTTATATCTTTTCAAAATTTTCAACAACTGTTATTCATGCATATCAATTAATTCTGAGGATACTTTAACAGGTAATGTAGATAAATCTCCTAAATATGCATACTTTAAATTTGTAGGAAGCGTTTTCAGTTCTAGTTCAGGGGGTTTCTCAATAGATGAAATCAAATTCTTGTTACTCTCTGTAGGATCCAACATTTCAAATCTTTCCTGAACATAATCCATATCCTCCTTACTTACTTCCATATATTCATCTTGAATTTTATCCTCATCTTGAAATTCCATATATTCCTTTTTAAATTCCCTTTCAAAAGTTTTCTTGAAGTATTCATGGCTTAGATATTCATTAATATCCATTCTGAAGCATTCAATCTCGTGCTCTTTTGCAGGGTACCTCATCAATTTTGCAATATTAAATGTAACCTTTTGATCACTAACTCTTATAGTTAGTTCTCCTTTCTGCACATCTATCAACACTCTTTCAGTAGCTAGGAATGGTCTTCCTAAAATGATAGAAATTTCTTTATCTTCCTTCATATCTAATACAATAAAGTCCACAGGAAAGATAAACTTATCAACTTTTACCAAGACATCTTCTATAACTCTTTTAGGATACGTAATCAAATAATCAATAAACTACAGAGTTACAGTTGTAGGTGAAATATCTCCTAAGTCCAACCTTCAAAAAATTGATAATGACATAAGATTAATATTGGCTCCTAAATCACATAAAGCTCTTCCATAAAATTGTTCGCAAATAGCAAAAAGAATCGTAAAACTTTCAGGATCTTTAATTTTTTCATGAAGTTTTTTTTGAATTATAGTGTTGCACTTTTCACTGAGTTCAACAGTCTCATTATCTACAAACTTCATTTTCTTATTAAGTATATCTTTCATGAACTTTACATAGCTTGACATTTGTTCCAAAGCTTCAACAAATGGAATGTTTATCGTTAATTTTGTCAATATTTCCAAAAATTTTGAAAATTGGTTATCTCTATGTTTCTATTTCAATCTTTGAGGAAATGAAGGTGGTAGTTTTTTCTACAGTGATTTTCATTGGCTTAATAGGATTTTCTGCTTCAAACTAAAAATCTTCACCAGAATTTTCATTTTTCACCTCATCTTTTTTAACTTCAACTTCTTGTTGAACTCTATTTTCTAATTCTTTTTCACTTCTCAGTTGAATATCTTTAATTTGCTCTTCGTTCTGATGTTTAGGATTTACATCAACATTATTAGGCAATGTTCTTGGAGGTCTATTGCTAAGTGCGGTAGCAATACATCCTAATTGATATTTCATGTTTCTGATAGCAGCTCCTTGACTTTGTAATTGACTAGCCATCTGCAATATCAATTCTTTCATTAATAACTTTTTCTCCTTACTCTGTAAATTATTAAAATTTGGGGCTTAATAAGGTTTATAAGCTTGGTTCCCTTGATTGTTGGAGTTTCCCAATGGGTTCATAGTATTGTTTCCCCATTGCGGATTTGCATCATTAGAATTATTGTTATTCCAACTAAAATTTGGATGATACTTCCAACCAGGATTATAATAATTAGCATAAGGATTATTAGAATGATTTTTTATTGCATTTAAATTCTCATAAAGAGGATTGAGATTCTATCATTTTTCCTAATGAGTTCTCCTCAAGCGCAGGTGTTGTCTGAGAATAATTCATTCCATATTGATCTATCTTCTTTGATATAACAACTATTTGGGCGGCTAAAATAGATATTACATCAGAATCATGTACACTAGCTACTCATTTTCGATTTACCTTTTCAGAGGGCCGTTGAAAATTATTAGTAGCCATCATTTCAATTAATGAATATGCTTCATCGAAAGGTTTTAACATTAATGATCCACCAACAACAGCATTAATTATCAATCTAAGAGATCCAACTAACCCATTATAAAATTTTTGAATTATTAACCAATCTGGCAACGCATGGTGTGGACACTTTCTAAGGAGATCTTTAAATCTTTCCCAGGGTTCATAAATTGATTTCCCTTCAAAGTGATAAAAAGATGTTATATCATTTCTAAGCTTAGCAGTTTTTGCAGGTGGGAACTATTTTGATAAGAATTTTTGTTATAAATCTCCCCATGTTCTAATAGATCCATGTGCTAATGAGTTTAATCACATCTTAGCTTTATCCCTTAGTGAAAAAGGGAAAAGTCTAAGTCTGATGACATCATTTGACACTCCATCATATTTAAATATAGCACACAATTCTAAAAAAATAGCAAGGTGTAAATTAGGATCTTAAGTACGTGTTCCTCCAAACTGATTGTTTTGTACAATTTGGATAATAATAGGTTTAAGTTCAAATGAATTGGCAGCTACGATAGGATTTTGAATACTTAAATGAACTTCATCTACTGTAGGATTTGCATAATCTCTTTGAGTCTTTGATGAGGTTCATTTTAATTTCCAACATTATTTAAATTGCAGGCCATTTTGCTAAACTGATCATTCTCTTTTTGTTGTTTTCAAATTGTTTTTGCTCTTCTTTCTAACTTAGAGTTGTAAGGTATTACGTTTTTAGATCTTACATTACGTATAAATTGAATAGACGAAGTAATTAAAAACAAGAAAACACATAAAATAATAAAATGTTCAAATTAAACTACAAACACACTCTTTCTTTTTTTATTTTTTTTTGAAATAAAATAAAGTTAAATACTAATATTTTTTGTTACTTCCCTGGTAACGACGCCAAAAGCTTGACATGGTAAGATTTGTATATGCAAATATTATAAAGTTGACACCACTTAACGACGCCAAAAACTTGATGCAGAAAAATTTATAATAAATATGCAATATAATCCTAACAAAACACTTTTTATAAATATAACTTATCCTTTAAAACTCTTTTTTATACTGCCAAATATCTCTTAAATATCAACACAAGTATATGTATCGTGCGAGTAATAAAGAGCTATAATGGAGTCCTAGATATCAATCCCACATAGAAGTTGAAAAATCCTAAAATAAATTATGAAAATTATTTTATAATAAAAACAAAAAATAAAAGTAAAGTGTAAAATTTAAAAATTGACTACTTGGGTGAATGCTAATTAAAATGCAGATGTAAGATTACAGAAATTAAAGTAAACTAAATACTAAACTTTCAAAAAAAAATTGCAAAAATTAAACAAAGTTTTTGTCGTGGTGGAAAGTTCAAATTTAAGAAAGCATCCTTTCCCTTTACAATGAGTATATGGTTTGTGAAGAAATTGAAATCATTTGAAACAATATATAAAAACTGTTTTGTGCCAAATAGGAGAAATCTTATTCCTTACCCTCTTCCGAGTGCTATAAAGAACATTGACTAATTTAAAGTTTGGTCCCTAATTCCGTGGTTAGGCTGGGAGGATATCGGCTATCACTCCAGAGCTCCCACTACTCTCTCTCCTGAGGGCTAACATTCTCGCATTAGTTTTCAATCAACTAAACCAAATTAGGGATTTTAATATATCACCTTAAAATCTTCAACTCTGCATCCAACAAAGGTATATTTTTTATTTACTTGCACCCAATCCCATGGATTACATACTCTTCCATCAAAATAAAATATGATTCTCCCTTTGTTGTAGAAATCATATCTAATTTAATAACATATGTCTCTCAACAAGTTTTAACATTTCAATTAGCCATATTGAAAAGTAAATGTAGATCGGAGTTCAAATCAGCACAAACTATTATCATTTAAAATAGTAGAAAACAATATTTATTCTTCACAAAGCCATATCATCAAAGTAGGGAGAAAGATAAAGAAGACTACTCATAATTCATGAGACGGATATGATAAAATATGAATTTCATATATAAAAATGAGTTTACAAAATAAAAAAAATAAAAACACAACTTATTTCTCAATCCTTCCCAACCAAATCCCTAGAAGTTCTCTCCAAGCCTTTCTTTTTTTACAAACACTCCCAATTCTCTGTTACAAATGCAATGAAGAAGAAATCTCTCACATTCCCTCTCCTCTTACAAACCTAGAAGAAATTATCCTCTTCTCTCTCTCTAACTCTCACGCTACCCACCAAACTCTTCTTTTTTCGTCCCCCACTTAGCCTCGTCAAGTCTTATTCTTTTATTATGGGATGCCTCCTTTGGAAAAGAATTCAAAATTCCCTCCAAAATTTCTTCCAAAAGTTGACTCTTTTGAATTCAAAAAGATGTCTCATTTGATCCAAGAGTCATATCCCTTCATAAAAGAACCTTCCAAAGTGTCTAGATGCATTAAATCACTACAAGGGGTGTGTATAACAAGTGTCCCTTTGAAAAGTCACGCAAAATTCATCTCAAACCGCCTTAATTTGAAAAATTCATCATTGGCGCATCATGCACCGATCTATCGCATGATGCACCAACTCTTTGGAATTTGGCACATCATGCGCCAATCTAGCACATGATGCGCCAGAATATAAAATTGGCTCTTTTTGCTCCAAATTTCATCTGTTTTGTCATTTTTGCTCTAAATTCCTAAAAATAAAATACCTGCAGCAAAAAAACACAAAAATTCCCTTCATTAAAGTGCAATATCACCAAAAATAAGCATAAAATAGCTACTTAAAATAATATATTATGTTGGTGTCTCAGACTGCAACTGGGCTTGGACAACCATCCACTATTTTCCTACTGTGTAGTTAATCAAAAGTTCCTTACAAAAGTTGGGAAAAAATGCTTATTCCTTGGAAGTCAATGGATCCATAAGTCTATTGTAGTTGTACTGGAATGAGAGATGAAAATGATATGAATGTACTGATGGATCAAAAATCCTAGAATTCATCACCAATTCAATCTTACTTCAATTCAAATGCACTTTTGAAGAAGATCAATAAGATATAAAAAGAGGTATATAATCTAATGCATGCAATAGAGAATATTTCTGAAATGTTAGATCATCTAGATTGGAGGCTGAAAGAACATTTTGAACATACTGGTCGTATTGAAGATGGTTTGGTGCGTATGTTCAAGAAACATGCTTGGATTAGGGAGGATTCGACTGATGAGTTTCCTTACCGACCCTTCTACAACCTGTATGTGCACTACCAATCTATGGGAAATATCCAGAAGGAAAAGAGTGAAGAGGATGTTTGAATTTAGTTTATGCACGGAACATTTTGTTTAGTATTGTTTTTTTAGTTACTTTATTGTGTTGGATTGCATTTACTTTTATTGTTGAACTTTATCTATGTTTATGCTTTGTATTTAGATGATTAGATTTCAGTGATAGGATGTTTTTATTGCTTTAAAACACTGAAATAGATGTTTGTTGGCTTGATAAATGTTAGTTTGTAATAGCTTAGATTTTATATATAAAAGTGAGTTTTGTGTTGTTTGTGAAAGTTTGTTGTTAGAATAACTTTAATCTATGTTTAGAAATGATCATTAGAGGTTGTGAACGATTTAGATATCTCGGTTCTGTTATTATTAGAACTAAATGAAAATATGAAACTAAACAGGACGCAATGGAGAAAAAGGGTTCATGTAGCCGACCCCACGTAGTGGGATTAAGGCTTTGTTGTTGTTGTTGTTGTATTTGCAACAGATTTTTTTGGGTGGAGAGAGATGTTGGGGAATAAGAAAAATTTTAAATACAAAGAACTAAACAGAAAAATTGTAAAAAAGGTCAACACCCAAAAACATACAAGAATTTTTACTCTAGGTGGCTATATCCTGTCACCACTTATGCAGAGTTTCACTATGATTTTGTTGTGGATATTATAACCCTAATTTCACATGCACTTAATTCAACATAGTAAACCTCCATAGCTATTCTACATTCAATCTAATTATTATAAGTTAATTATATATGAGTTAATTAGAGGTTGACGTAAAGCAGTATGGAGCAGATTTACACAAAAATCAAAATCTGGTGAATTTGTGCTCTAGCGCATGATGCGTCAGAATGGCGCATGATGCGCAAGAATGGTGCATGATGCGCTAGAATGGTGCATGATATGTCATTTTACAAAGCATTGGCGCATGATGCGCTAAAAACCCGAACACGCCTGATTGCTTAGAAAACCATGAAATCGCACGGGCAAGCTCCATTTTCACTACTTGGGTCGTCTCCTACCTCTAAACCTCGACCTTGAACTTTACATTGAGGGCGATAGAAAAGATTTTGGAGGACAAAAATCATAGATTTCATCTTCTCTTGGTAAGAGCTTCACTTTAACTTAGAAATTTTTTATTTTCACCATGGATTTTTCTTACATTGTGGAAGATCCAAAATTTGGGATTTTTGATGAAAAAAGTTGAAGAAAAGTCGCGGTGAACAGTTTTTTACCAAATAATCTTGCTTGAGGAGTTAGATTTTTTATTTAGCAATTTATTTGGAATTTATTTGATTTTTCATAGATTTTCAAATGGCTCCCTGAGTGAAAAGAGGAAGGCCGTCCGAGGATTTTGATGCACGAAGATTCGTTAACTTCAAGGCCCAACATAGTTATAATACTAAAATGAAAACCAAAACATTAATCCAAGAATGGGCCTTTGCAAACTCGGGTGGTGAGATTGAAAGGTTGGTCCTCACCAGAAACTGGGAAAGATTCTGCTACTTCATTGCAATAGCAATTGTCCCCATGACTCAGGACTTCTATGCTAGCCTGAGGTTCATTGATGTGATCACATCTTGGTTAAAGCTAAGCAAGTAGAATTTACTGCTGATCTGATCAATGCTTTTTATGGACTAAGAAATGTATATCATGACGAGTACGCTGCATTCATGATGAGTGATTCATCACTGAATGAAGTGATTGCCTTTTTGACTGATGGAAAAGGAGAATGGAAGATTACGAATAACAAAATAGTTAACTTCTTCGCTTCCCTATTAACTAGTCAGTCAAAGGTATGGCATCACTTTATTTTTACTAAGTTATTACCAACGAACCATCTTGCTGATGCGACAAAAGATAGAGCGGTGTTGAACTATTGCATTCAAAACATGAAAGCAATAAATGTTGGTGTACTCATAGTTCATCATGCTCGAAGTATAGCTTGTAGTTCTACAACTAGTGGTTTGGGATATTCTGCCTTAATTTTCACTTTATATGAGCAATTAAGAGTATAGTCCCATAGAAATGAAGAAAGATTGCAGCCACAAAATCCTATTGGGAGGCATATGATTCAGAGAGTGGAATAATTTGTTGAATTTAAAGGTGGTAGAAGGGATAGACCCTCTACATCAGTTGTAGGAGCATCTACTTCTCGTTCTGCTTTACTTGAAACTATTATGGAGCAGCTTATTATTCAGCAAATGAACATAGTTAATATTCAGAGTCATAATGGAGAAATTGGAGCAAAAAATGCTTATAATGATGAAAATCAGCAGAGGAGAGTTCAACATGATATTAATTTTGAGAATGCCATGGTAAGACATCTTAGTGGTGAGCCCAATGTGGAATTTCCTCTTTTCCCCAGTTTCACTCCTTATGCTCTTATTCATGAAGAAGATGAGGAAGAAGAAGAAGATGATGATGATGAGGAAGGTGATGATGAGTGATATTTTTAGGAGTCTAGTTTAGTTTGTTTTGATGTTTTTTTTATTATTATTTTTATTGTTGATGTACTTTTATTTGGGCATTGTTGAAGTAAAGACATTTATGTTGTGTTGTGGACTAAAATTGTAATAGTAACAGTAGATTTTTACTTTTTCTGCATTTTTAGTATTTTTAATTTTTGTTTTTCTATTTTTGTATTTCTATTTTTAATTCTCAATAAATTCTTTAGAATATATTATGTCTCATTTAATTCTTTAAAGCATGTATGTATGTTTTTAAAGTTTGTACCTGCAGTATATTAGAGCCCAGTTTCATAATCAGAAATCCTCTACAGGTCAGTTTTTATTTGCATGCATTTACTATTTTTTTTTCACTTACTAAATTTTGTTCTAAAATATTTTTTTAAAAAAAAAAGATTTTTTACTTAAAAACATAATTTTGAGGGCGAAGCATAATTTATTTTGAAAAGAAGTAAAC
The DNA here is from genome assembly GCA_002079205.1 of Phalaenopsis hybrid cultivar. Taxonomy (NCBI): domain Eukaryota; kingdom Viridiplantae; phylum Streptophyta; class Magnoliopsida; order Asparagales; family Orchidaceae; genus Phalaenopsis; species Phalaenopsis hybrid cultivar. Next base: position 160,908 of record JXCR01148972.1, read on the forward strand.
TAAATTTTATTTGTCCTCAATTAACTATATTATTAAAATTAATTTAACATGACCTGGGATATTGAGATTAAAATTTAAATGACTATACTTAAGTTTATGAATATTATGGTAAATTTAGGTAAAAAGTTTTTAATAATGAAGGTCAATTTTAAATTTAGAGATATTTGGTATGATAGGAAAAGACTATGTTTTTTTTTATTTAAAGTAGAGAAAATTGTATTTTTGAACTGTTAAGAATTTTAGAGTTTCATGTAAGATGAAAAGAATGAAACTTTATGAAAAATCATAAACTGATATGAATTTATTAAGTAATGAAATGTAAGAAGTTTTAACTTTAAGAAGAAGATAGTGAAGTTTAAAATTATTAAAGGCTATCCAGATATAATAATCCTCACTTAGAAAAGAAAAAAGGAAAAAAAAGAAAGGATTGAAAAGATCCTTAAAGAAAAAAAAAAGTGAGAAAAAGAAAAAAAAAGAAAAGAAATGAAAAAGCAAAGAAAAATAAAGTGAGGAGAAGCTTGAGGAGATGCCTAATTAAAAATTGGCTTCACTTGAATCAACTTAAGGAAGGAGCTTTATTATATTTTATAAACATGTATTGGACTATTAGTAGTATTACTAGAAAAGTTTTCATGAAGTTATTTTTCATATGAATGTTCTAAATATCCTCAATATGACAAATTGTAATTCTTCTTGAAATGAATAGAGATTCAGAAACCTTAAGTTTTATTACTAAATACTCTTAGACTTAGAGTTTGAATCTAAGTTATAAAGGTTTTTCTTAAATTTTGCTATTCTAGTTATTAAACTAAAGTATGGAAGTTATGAGTTGATCCTTATCCTAACTCATATGCTTTTATGTAATAAAAGTGTCACTTGAGGACAAGTAACATTTAAGTTTGAGGGATTTTGATACACCAAAATAATATGTTATTTTAAGTATGTATTTTATGCTTATTTTTGGTGATATTGCATTTTAAAGAAGGGAATTTTTGTGTTTTTGTTGTAGGTATAACATTTTTAGGCATTTGGAGCAAAAGTAGCAAAAAGGACTAAATTTGGAGCCAAAATAGTGAACTTTGGGAATCTGTCGCATGATGAGCTGTTTGATAGAGTCTTAGTGCATGATGCGCCTGATCTGGCCCCAGATGCACTAGAAACGACTTTTTACAGATTAAGCCAGTTTGAGGCAAATTTTGCACAAATTTTCAAAGGGACACTTGTTCTAAACACCCTTTGGAGTAATTCAATGCATCTAGACACTTTGGAAGGTTCTTTTATGAAGGGATATGTCTCTTGGATCAAATGACACCTCTTTTGAATTTAAAAGAGTTAACTTTTGGAGTGAATTTTGGAGGGAAATTTGAATTCTTTTTGAAAGGAGGCAGCCCAAAATAAAAGAGAAGACTTCAAGGAGTTGGGGTGTGACATGAAAGGAGGGTGGCGTGAAAGGCAAGAGGAAGAGATAGAGAGAGAAAGTCAAGGGCTTGGATATTTTCTTCTAGAGTTGTAAGAGGAGAGGGAAGGTGAGAGATTTCTTCTTCATTACACTTCTAAGAGAGAATTGAGTTATAAGAGGAGAGGGAAGGTGAGAGATTTCTTCTTCATTACACTTCTAAGAGAGAATTGAGAGTTTAAAGAGAGAAAGGCTTGGAGATAACTTCTTAGGATTTTCATGGGAAGGATTGTGGGATAAGTTGTGTCTTTAATTTCTTTTGTTTTGTAAACTTATTTTTATATATCAAATTTGTGTTTTGTCGTATCATTCTCATAAATTCTGAGTAGTCTTCTTTATCCTTCTCCCTGCTTTGAAATATGGTTTTCTGAAGAAGTAATTTTTTTTTCTATGATTTTAAATGTTAATATTTTGTGATGATTTGAACTTCAATCATCATTTACTTTTTGATTTGGCCAATTGAAATGTTAAAATGTGTTGAGAAACATATGTTCTGAAAGGGATATAATTTATACAACATGGGGAGAATCACATTTGATATCATGGGAGAGTATGTCATCCATGGAATTGAGTGCAAATAAATAGGAAAATATACTTTGTTGGAAGTAGAATTGGAGACTTTAAGGTGATAGGTTAAAATCCCCAATTTGGTTCTGCTGATTAGAAACTAATGCAAGATTGTTAACCCTGATGGGAGGGAGTACTGGGAGCTCTGGAGTGCAGCTGGTATCCTCCCAGCCTAACCACAAAATTAGGGGCCAAACTCTTGATTAGTCAATGTTCTTTATAGCACTCGGAAGAGGGTAAAGAATATGATTGCTCCTATTTGGCACAAAACAGTTTATAAATATATATTTTTCAAATTGATTTTAATTTCTTCACAATCCATATGCTCATTGTAAGGAGAAGGATGCTTTCTTAAATTTGAACTTCTCGTCAAAAAAAATTTCATTTAATTTTCATAATTTTATTTTTGAAAGTTTAGTTTCTTGTTTAATTAAGTTTATCTTTCAACTGCATTTTAAATAGCATTCACTTTAGTAGTTAATATTCAAACTTCACACTTTACTTTTTTTAGTTTAAATTTTAATTATAACTTAAGAACTATCTACAGGCATTTCCAACTTCTCTGTGGGATCGATATCTAGGACTCCATTAGAGCCCTTTATTACTTGAGTGATACGTATACTTGCATTATTTTTAAAGGGGATTTGGGAGTTTAAAAGAGTTTTAAAGATACACTATTTTTATTAAAATTACTTTTGTTGGGATTACATTGCATATTTATTATTATATGTGTCGTGTGTATTTGGTAATATTGAAAAATAATTGTAAAATTAACACACTAAATCCACCTGCATCAGTCATTAGCCTGACGGTGCTAAATCTACTACTGGGATGATTTTAAAACTAGGATTTCTTTTGAACCATTCCTGTCTCCTCCTAGGTACAACTTAAATCTTTATCTATTTACTTTAAAATTATTTTTGGTCTTTTGATCGTGAATGTAAACCATTTTGAATGGGTTTACTTTGATCATAGTGAATGGTTATGACCACTTAAACTTTAATATTCTGGGAAATAATCTTAATTAAGAATTTTGCAACAAAAATTTTTGTCCAGGGAGGAATTCATTCCTAATCAACTTCTAATCATACCACCTTTTCATTTTATCTTTATAAATTTTGGCATTCACATAAGCTTCTTATCTAATTTCTTCCAATTCATTAAACTATATCAATCTTCTCTTAGCTACATCCTTCAAATTGTAGTTCAATTCTTTAATTGCTTAAAATTTCTTGTGGTTCAATTCTATAAGGATATGAAAAGCTTTTCCAAGAATTAATCTGTAAGGTGATAATCTTATGGACATTTAAAAAGTAGTTTAATAGGCTTATAAGGCTTCATCCAATCTAAGGGACCAATCCTTTGTGCAGGGTGTGCTCCTGAGAAATGACAAGGAGTTGCTCATCAGAAAAGTTATCATCTAAGTCAACTAGGTGTTTCAGAAAACAAGTGTGATCAATCTCATGATCAAAAGAGAGCGAGGTCAGCCTTAACTCCCTTATGCATAAAAATAATAAGAAATTATGTAGCAGAAAATCATATTGACCCACACAAGTCAATCAATAAACTGGTATGCAAATGCAACACACAATATGCAAAAAAAAAATAAAAGAAATAGCAAATAGCTTAACAACAAAATATTTTTGTCTTTTGGCTTTTTAAATTTTTTAGCTTTTTAATTTTTCACCAAGTGCAAAGAAACACCACAGAAATACAGATGCAATAAAAAAATAGAAACACAAAATAAAAATAAAAAAATAAATGTGTTAAACTTAGATTCTAAGTTTTTCAACTTAGGTTTTACTAACCATAGAATGAATTTATAATGTTTTTTTTCTCAACAACAACACCAAAAACATGACAGACCAAAACTTATCAGGACGTAAGTGTGACATAAAATGTAAGTGCACGTGTCAAGTAAAAATGTGGTCCAAGAGTATTGTATATTGATCCTATATGGAAAGTGTTATATTTTCTTCCATAGAAAAATCTCCTATTTAATAATTAAGTTAACCTAGTTTGGCATCTGTTAAAAAAGACGTTTTTAGATCTTAGGGTCCTAGAAAAATAGAATTCTCGGAAAAGAAAGAAAGCATAAAATAAAAGGAGAAGTTCGTGAGTTCCTTCAAGATTGATGAGGCTCATGCCTCAACAATTTATGGTGATCATGATTCTTCCAAATAGTTTTTCTATATAACTATTGTCAATCAAGGACAAAGTACTCCTTAATCCTTTGTCTAGGTCAAAAGAAGCCTATAACCCATGAAATTGAGGCTTCCACAATCTCCATGGCATTTCACATGAAATTTCTGATCCTATGAAATGATTGTAGAATTCCATTGGAATATGTCTATCCTCTTTGAATTTTATGGTTAACCCTTCATTTCCACTACGCAACGGGTAGAGGACATAGTTTCATAAATCATTTGACATTCTAGTTGGCTAAACTAGTTCAGAAGTTAACCAACAACATAAGCTATGAAACACAAGAAAAATGATTAATATAAAAATATTAAGGAAGATCCACAATAAATCCACTATTCCCTACATGACGGAGACATGAAGAAAAACTTGGCCGCTCATTATGAAGAAAATTATAGCAAAAAAACCATCTAAAAATTCATTAAAAGCAACATAGTTATAAAAAAACTTATAAGAAATTGTTTTCTCTGTAAAATAAGCACATTTCTCTCTCATGAAAACTCTATCACAACTCACAAAGCAAAGAAAAACTCTCCTTTAAAGGCTTCCACCACTGGAGGAAGATAACCTTCTAGAGAGCTCTCAAAATCTCTCTCAAACTCTCTTCAACCTTCCAGCCTCCTCTAATATAGAAGTCCTTCCTAAAAGCCCTAAAAATTGATTTTATAGCATGAATCTTAGCTTGGATCATCAAATTTCCTTCCTAAAGTTTTTTCCCGCTCGACAGTGTGGTCACGCCGCTAGACTACATGAGTTGATGTGGTCACACACCATTGTCAGGTGGTCACACCACCACACAGCTGTAGGTGACACGGTCACATTGGCTTTTTTTGATAGGTGGCATGGCCATGGCATCATTAAGCGTGGTCACGCTGCTTCATGGCACTTTTTGCTTGACTTTCTCATTTCAACTTGTTCGTATTCAGCTCCCACATCATGCACAACATGAACACAAAAACCTTTCTCAAGCATAAATTTATGAAAAATAATAATGAATAACATTTAAAATGTTGAAAGAATAGGAGCTAAAATCACATAAAATTGACGCATGTCAGCTAACACATTTTTTGCCTATGTGTTGACCTCACTTTTGGTTGAGGTTTAGTTTTCCTCTTTTGTAGCCTAAGGTCTAGCCATAGGACTTTCCTATTGACTATTCTTAGAAAACTAGAAAATGNAGGTTGACCCTGGGTATTGGTCTAGGGTTAAGGCACTCACTTGAAATCACTTGTATTCAAAATCACTCATTACCCTAAACCCAGAACTTCTAGGCTTTGGTCCCTTGATACTTTCGGAGACTCCTGTAGGTGGTTCCCTAAACCCACTAACCCTTGGCTAGGGTTTAGCTAAGACCACTACATAATGGGGTTTCCATTGGTCCATGGCATATTGAAGGTGGTTGGCACTCCAACTCTACCAAGATACCTTACCCACCCATTTGCCCCTAAATTCCCCAAAAGTACCTAGATACCCTTGGGACCCCAAATTTGGCCAAAATCTCCAAATCTAGCCAAAATACTCAACTTGACTCAAAAATCATTTCAAACACTTTGAAAACACCTAAACTACCCAAAATCTCCAAATTGGCCAAATTACCAAAATATCCCTCTTTAGCCCAAAATTCCAAAAATTCCAAAAAAATCCCAAAACCTCAGAAATATTCCCAATTTCATTTTTCTCAACTATCACATGACCTAATTTGGCCAATTTAACCATATTTGTTCAAAACCCCCAAATTGTCCTTTAAAGGCCCATATTTTCCCAAAATTACCTCAAATGTCTAGCCAATTGGTCTCAATTTACCCCGATTTCNTTCACTCTTAGGACTGCTGGACCTTAGGGTTGACCCTGGGTGTTAGTTTAGGGCTTAAGGCACATACTTGCACTCACAATCACTCACAACCCTAAAGCTTCTAGGCTTTGGTACCTTGATACTTTTGGGAGACTCATGTAGGTGGTTCCCTAAACCCACTAACCCTAGGCTAGGGTTTGGCTAAGACCACTCCATAGAGGACCCGAAATGAGGTTTCCATTGGTCCATGGCTTATTAATAGTGGTTGGTACCTCAACCCTACCAAGAGACCCAGCCTAGCCATTTGCCCCCAAATTCCCCCAAATTACCTAGCTGCCCTTGGGACCCCAAATTCGGACAAAATTCCCAAGTTGGTTCAAAAATCATTTCAAACACCTTGAAAACACCCAAACTACCCATAATCACCAAAATTGGCCNACGTCTTGTTCGTGATGATTGGTACCTCAACTCTACCAAAATACCCATCTTGGTCTTTTACCCCTAAAACACCGCCAAATTACCAAAATACCCTTCCATAACTCAAAATTCCAAAAATTCCCAGAAACTCCCAAAAAATCTCAAATATTCCCAATTTCATTTCTCTCAACTACCACATGCCCCAATTTGGCCAATTTGACCATCTTTAAGCAAATTCCCCAAATTGCCCTTTAAAGACTCAAATTTCCTCAAATCCAACTCAAATGTCCATCAATTTGATCTCAATTGACACCAATTTTAATCCTAAACTCAAATTCACTTTTGATATGACCAAACTAAACCAAATCCAAGCTCAATTGGTCCATGATTTGAGCCCAATTTTGATTTGGGTTAAAACCCCAATTTTGACCATATGACCTAATCTCACCAAGTTGAACCCATAGCCTAGTCAATTGGCCTCAATTAATGTTTAAAAATATTTATAACATTCTTATACATCAAAATAAAACATCAATTGAACTTGATGAAACCTCAAATCCATTTGATTTTGGCCAAAATCCCAAATTCCCAAATTTAGCCCCAAATTGGCTAAGTCCCCAAATTTCACCCAATTGATTGCCTTAACCNGATTTCAATTATGAACTCAAATTCACCCTTGAGATGACCAATCTAGACCAAATCCAAGCTCAATTGGTCCATCATTTGGACCCAATTTTGATTTAAACTAAAAACCCAATTTTGGNTACCATTTAAAATAATTAATTTGGACTTAGCCCAAGGCTAACCCAGCTAGACCCAAGCCTAGCCCAACATGACCAAATTGATTAAAGTTCAAAATTCCCTCAAATTGACCCTTAGCCAAGCCTAGCCCAACATGACCAAATTGATTAAAGTTCAAAATTCCCTCAAATTGACCTTTCAAATTAACCTAGCCCAACATGATTGACCATTAAAAATAATCAATTTGGACTTAGCCCAAGGCTAACCCAAGCTAGACCCAAGCCTAGCTCAACATGAAAACTCTTCATGAGGTCCCTATTGACAATTTACAATAATCAATTTGGACTTAGCCCAAGGCTAACCCAAGCTAGACCCAAGCCTAGCTCAACATGACCAAATTGATTAAAAGTTCAAAATTCCTTCAAATTGACCTTTCAATTAAACTCAAAACCATTTCCATCCTTCACCAAAGTTGTTCCTTATGATCATCTACACAATTTTGATCATTCAAAACCACACCCATCCTTCACCAACGTTGTTCCTTATGATCATCTACACCAAATTCAACAATCAATTAGGCCAATTGACATGGCTAGCCTAGCCCAAACTCAAGTTTTGGTCATTTGCACCCACTTGGACTCATGCACTAAATGTGACCTAACCACCCTAAAGGCACCAAATTAACTCCACCACAGCCATTAGTTGGACTTGGTGACCAGTCCAAACAACATAAAATCACCTAAATCAAGCCATGGACCAAAGGTCCCCCAAATTAATGGATCTTATTTCCAAAAATGCAGATATCTTTGCTAAATCAAAGCACATTTGCGTTAAATTGTTGTGATGGATTCCTCTGGGTTCCCTGAGCTCTTAGCTACCTCCCCCTGGCCTGCCGAGTGGCCAAAAAATCCCAAAATTGAGAGCCACTCCCATGGCACCTCACCCAAAATCAAACCTAGAGGCCAGCTCATCCAAATCAAATTGAAGAGCTCCTCTGCCCTCCACCTAATGCACACAAACTTATTCCCTGAGAGCCACCCATGGACTTTTTTATAAAAAATCACCTCCCACGACCATGGGAGGTGTGCTGAAAATTTCTCAGAGAGGAGTTTTATAAAAACTCACCTCAACGGCCATGGGAGGTGTGCTGAAATTTTCTTAGAGAGGCCTCTCCAAACTTCTCTTAAAATCACCTCCCACGACCATGGGAGGTGTGCTGAAATTTTCTCAGAGAGGCTTCTCCAAACTTCACACAGGAACTCACCTCCACGGCCATGGGAGGTGTGCTAAAAATTTTCTCAGAGAGAGCTTCCCAAATCACTCACAGAGCTTCTTTGAGACCTCCACGGACCATGAGAGGTGTGCTAAAATTTTCCTAGAGAGGCCTCTCCAAACTTCACACAGAGCTTCCTTAAGATCCCCTTTGAAATTTTCCTAGAGAGGCCTCTCTAAACTTCACACAGAGCTTCCCTAAGATCCCCTCGGTGCATTCCAACCATTTTCCCTCACCTATTCCCATTGCCGGAGCTCAATTTTGAGCTTGAAACCTTTCCGGAAACTAGGACAGAATCCAATCCACCTCCACACTCAACCAAACTTCGATTGCTTGTGCCCACACCTTCACAACAGTAAGAGAAAACAAAGCCCCATTAAATTACCCTCTGAGATAGCCTCCACCATAGCTCTAGACCAACACCTGAAATCGAGCTTGGTTGAAATTCAGACCTAGGCCTTACACCAAGACCAGTGACTCAATCCCTAGCCTCCTTGGACCCCAATGAACATGACGAGCACCTCTAATTGAAGCCTTCCTTCTCAGAGCAAAGACATAAAACTTCTCCTCCTCCTGAGCTTATTTTGATTCTCCATTTTCTTAAGCTTGATTTCATGGTATATTAACCGTATCGATGTGTTCGTCTCACTTAGACGAGTCCATAGGATCAAACCCGAAGTGATTTGGTTGAGTCTAGGCTAAGCTTTTAAGGTTTTAGTGTGGACAGGCACGGGATCATTCTATCGGGGACGATGACGGGGAGTCGTTCGATTAAGCGTGTTTCCAATGGATGAGGGAGATCGAGCCGGATAGCGCTTCAGGACATAAACAGCAGGCCGAGTCAGCAAGCTACATGGACGGCGGTGTCCAACCAAGGCGCGCCACGCATGCCTTCGGAGCCGTCGTAGGTTGAGGTGGCACGCGCGGTTTAAATAGATAAATAAGGCTTTTTTTATTTATTTAAATACCCCTAAACTTAAAAAATCCATAACTTTGTGTACCAAAATCACAAAAATAAAATAAAAATACCCTCTTGCTCAGTAAATAGAGGAGAACAATGTGGAATAAATTTCANTCACCAAATTGAACCCATAGCCCACTCAATTGGCCATAATTTGTGTTGAAAAATCTTCATAGAATTCCCACACATCAAAATTGACCTTCAACTGGCCTTGGTGAAACCTCAATTCATTTGATTTCAACCTAAGTCCAAAAAGTCCCAAATTCTCCCCAATTGGCCATGTCTGAAAATCTAACAAAATTGAGGGCCTTAACCCCAAAATTTCCACTCTATCCCTTCATGAAAAATCTTCACAACACCTCCCTTGATCTTGTGCACCATTTAATTTGGAGTTAGCCCAAGGCTAGCCCAACCTAGACCCATGTCTACCCCAACATACCCTAAATTGACTTACCAATTGAACTCAAAATCACTTCAACCCTTCACCAAAAAGCTTCATAATAATCATCTACACAATGTTGATAAATCAATTGGGTCATTTGATATAGCTAACCTAGCCTAAACCCAAACTTTGATCACTTGAACCCACATTGAACAAATGCATTAAAGATGGCCTAACCACCCTAAAGTCATCAAATTAACTCCACCTCAGCCATTGGTTATACCAAACTAAGCCATGGACCAAAAGTACCCCAAATAAATGGATTTTATTCCCAAAAATGCACATGCTTAAGATACCCTTACCAAAACTAAACCTCATTGCGTTAAGTTACTTTGACAAAAATACACATGCTTAAGATGCCCTGAGCACCTAGCCACCTCCCCCTGCCATGGCCGGCCGGCCTAGTCACCGGAGAAGCTCAAAACCGAGAGTCACCCCCAGGGAACTTCACCCAAATCAAACCTAGAGGCCAACTCAGCCAAACCAAATTGTAGAACTTCTCTGCCCTCCACCTAAGCACCACAATGCACCCAAACAATTGCCCTGACAGCCACCCCATGACAATTTTTATAAAAACTCACCTCCATGACCATGGGAGGTGTGCTAAAAATTTCTTAGAGAGAACCCCCCAAACTTCTCACAGAGCTTCTCTCAGATCCCCTCAGTGTAATCCAACCCTCTTCCCCCACTAAATTCCACTGTGGAAGATCAGTTTTGAGCTCAAACCTCTACCAAAAACCAGGACAGTGCTCATTACACTTCCACAGTCCACTAAACTTCAATTGCTTGTGCCCACACCTTCACAACCGAGAAAGAAGCTAAAACCCCACAAAATGCCCCTCTCAAATAGCCTCTACAATAGCTTTAGACCAACACCCAAATTTGGTCGTAATCAAAATCATATCCAGGCCTCACAACAAGACCAGAGACTTAATCCCTAGACTCCTTGGATCATAACAAACGCGCCGAGGCCCTCTGATCGAAGCTTCACTTGTCAGAGAAAAGGTATAAAACTTCTCTTCCTCTTGAGCCCATGTTGATTCTCCATTTAATTAGGCTTAAATTAATTGCTTGATTGCCGTATGGATGTGTTCGTCTTACTTAGAGGAGTCCATAGGATCAAACCTGAAGTGATTTGGTTGAGTCTAGGTCAAGATCTTAAGGTTTTAGTATGGAGGGTCACGGGATCACTCTACCGGGGACGATGACGGGGAGCCGTTTAATCAAGCGTGTATCGAATGGAAGGATGAGATCGAGCCGGACAGCACTTTGAAACATAAACTGCGGGCTGAGTCAGCAGCTACGTGGATGGAGGTGTCCAACCAGAAAGCGCCACGCGTGCCTTCGGAGCTGCCAAGGATCTAGTCAGCACGCACTATTTAAATAGATAAATAGGGATTTTTCCTATTTATTTAAATACCCCTAACTTAAAAAAATCATATCTTGGTGTAGAAAAATCACAAAAATAAAATAAAAATACCCACTTGCTCAGTGAACAGAGGAGAATAATATATAATAATTTTAAGTTCTTGTGATGCATATTTTATTTTTAATTAATTAAACACTAATTTGAATCTTTTGATTCTCTATGCACGTAGACTTATCACCATAGCTTGAATTTTTAGCATGTTGTAGCCTCTATCAAGGGGAACATTATCTGATTTTTCCAAAGCTAGAGGAGGTCCTTAGACAGAGAATCACATTTTTGAACTTTAAGTGCATTATTTGCTTAAAATAATCATGCAAATTAGCATGTTGCTTAGAAAAATCCAAGAAAATTTTAGAAGGTTTACTATGACCAGAGAACCCTTCAAAAAATTTCTCATGAGCCAAGTCATTCAAAATACACCTAACCCTTACAAACCATAAATCACTAAGATAATTAATTTGAAAAATACAAACAATAAAATGACTTGATTTTTGAGCTCCACTATTTTTTAGGATTGAGAGAACTCACCATACAAATTTCAAAGCATTTTAAATTCATTTGATAACTTAAATTGATTTTTTAAGTTAAATAACATTTTTGGCATAAAAATGATTTTTAAAAATCAAAATATAACTTGAAAAATTATGAAACTTGGTCTTTTGAGTTCTCTGTAATCAGGGGGATTTTCTAAAAATAAAGTGATATTTAAATTAAAAACTTGATTTTTAGCCTATTTTAAATATTTAAATAATTAAAAATCCATAAAAATCACAAAAATAAATAACATTCATGAAAATGTTCTAAATTGTTTCTTAAGCTCTTAGGAATAATTGGAAAATTTTTCCTGGTTTTCTAAATAAAGGTATTGAATTTTAAAGCTTAAAAATGATTTTTAAAGGCTAAAAATGTGTTCTCATTAAGAATAATTCCAATAAATCAAAGAAAACTCAGAAAAATATAAGATCTTCTCCTTTGATTTCTCTGACCTTAGGGAGATTTTTCAAAAATATAAAACTTAATTTTCCCCATTTAAAATATTTTATATTTACTAAATTGTGCAGAACTTAAAATAATTCTTAAAATTAAAATAATTCTTAGGGGTATAACTTTTGAAGTTAATAATTAATCAATTTAATACCCCTATTTTGATTTTCATATAAAATTCAAATCATGAATTATGACCACCTAAAGCTTGATCTTTTCAAAGCTAATTAAGACACTCACCTAGGTCTTAAGGGCTTAGTAGTGACTTAGGCTAAATCAAGTTTCATTTAAATAAGGATTAGAAAAGAAACATCATTAAAAATTAGAACATCTTTAAAACACTACAAGCCCAATTATAACCAAAATTTGGTTTAAGTGTTCCAATAGCACTAACTTGCCTCTTTTAGAGTCTTCACCCACATAATTTTCAAAATTAAATTACTGATGATTATTATCTTACTCTTAGGGATAATTGAGACATCAATGTTCATTGAGCATTAAGGTGTTTTATAGTATGAATTTTTAAGCAACAAAATAGGTTTAAAGAACATGAGATTTTCCACCAGGCAGCGAGAGAGTAGCACGGACCTGCTTCTTTCTCTAAATCTGTTGGATACCTCGGAGATCAACTAAACTTAATATATTTTGCTTGGCAACATCAACCTTAATTAAACTCATAAGGACCCATGAAGATATGACCTAGGGTTAGATAGGTCGTCAAAATTTTACTTCCCTGTTTCATGTAAACTGCCTTAACATGCATTTTGAGTTTCAGGTGGTGGAACGAGAAGACTCGAAAGGTACGCTTTTACAGTTTTCAGCATTATATTTCTTGTACTTTCATACTGTGTTTTTATACCTTCAAACTTGCATGCTAAACAACGATATCACCCTGCGTAAAAACTAAAACTATCAGGATAGCCACAAAACCAAAACCAAAAATAAAATCAACCAAGATAAAATTCACCCCCACAACATTCAAAATATAAACCAACTCAAAATTTAATCACAAACATCACACAAAACAACAATTACAACCAAACTAAGATGTCTCTATCGGATGATCGTGAATCCCCTAGAAGAGGTAACCTATGGTTACTAACGAGGTTTCCCACGGTCTAAATGAAATTATGGAACTCATTAAGTTGAGTTTAGTAAGTTCATTTGGACTAAGTGAATCCAATAAAAAATAGTGGTGCCGGAACGATGGAACTGTAGGATCCTAACTGGTGTCGCTCTAATTAACTTTAACTTGCCCCCATAAAATTTAAAGAGCTTCAACCAAAGGGCCACCTGATTTAACATCATAACTTGACACACTAGAAAACTAAAACTCGTCATGGTAAGGAGCTTGGAGCTAGCATGGTGGGCAACACGTCCATCTTCAACAGCAAAACCCTTCTTCCCCAGCTAAACCAGTTTTCCTTCCTTAGACTTAAACAACACAACCATATGACTTTAAGGTTGCTAGCTTATGCAACGTAAATCCTCACCTTATCTTAAGGCTTTTGTACAACCCTGCTATACAATATAAGCCCTAACTCGTATTAGGATTCAGAGGTTGTCGTCCGTCATGACCTAAACCCTCACATCTTTCAGGCTATTTATGTGATAGTTTCACATGAATGTAAGCCCTAACTAATAAAATTGGCAGGATGAAACACCTAAAACATTTCTCCTCAAAACTGAAGCCAAACATTAGGATAGCTTGGGAAGTCACCGTGGTTCCCCTCTGGCCTCAAAACTGAAGCCAAACATTAGGATAGCTTGGGAAGTCACCGAGGTTCTCCTCTGGATGTTTCACATGAATGTAAGCCCTAACTAATAAAATTGGCAGGATGAAACACCTAAATATTTCTTTCAAAACTGAAGCCAAACATTAGGATAGCTTCGGAAGTCACTGAGGTTCTCCTCTGGATCCATGACATCCCCTAGCTCTTCTTCCTTTGGATTCACAAACATTAGGATAGCTTGGGAAGTCACCGGAGTTCTCCTCTGGATCCATGCCATCCCCTAGTTACATTAGGATAGCTTGGGAAGTCACCGAGGATATCCTCTGGATTCATGATCTCCCCTAGTTGTTCCTCGTTTGGACTCTATAACAAAATCTTTCAAATTTGTACCAATCCCTTTTCACACCTCTACGTCCGATCTCATTGAAAAGTCCAACCCCTTAAAGCACCTTGAAGATAATATATCCTGATTTTTATCGAGAGTCTTCTTAGGTGGCTTTGGTCATTTAATATGTAATTAACTATAGAGGATTGCCCTTGTAGGAAGCATGTCCGAACCCAGCTTAATATAAAACCTATTTTTTTCTTTATATTAAATAAGGGAACATGTTGGAAAATATAAAGGTTTCACAGACCAAACATACGTCATATATTCCTTTGTTTATTTGATTAAGCCTCATCCTCAAGTCCTGTGTTTATCCTTGGGGATAGATATAGGATTTGAACGCTCTTTAATTTAAAATATGAAAAATATGGGGTCACTTTGATTTCATTATTTTCTGAAACTAAATATATATGTAATTAAAACATCCTTTCGAAGCGGGCGATGGGATTTCAATTCCGGTGACCTACAGCTTCTTACGGGCAACTCCTCCAACACAAATTAACACCAACAGCTTCTAGCGACTCCGCTGGGAACAACCATTTCTCTTCATTCAAATCAATAAATATTATCTTCACGCATTGGTAATATGTCCATGTCTTCTTGGACCAAATTACGCTTCTTTTGTTAGCATACTTTACCCATTTATGTCTTGGGAAAGTACGATTAACACTTTGGACTTCAGGACTAGCTGTTCAATCATCATTGAATAGAGGGGTTCAGAAGGCCATTAAGGACTCTTTAAATTTTCATGTGGGGTCAAACCCCCAATAGGTGTGTCGGTGGACTAGTTCCACCTGGGCATTTTCTGCCACTAAATAGGTCCCGCACTAGGTCCTAAAATACTTCACATCTCCCTTCCAAATTTTATTTGCTATTATGTAAATTAAACTAAATCATGTTGTGCAACGCGCGCTTTGAAATTTTCTTATACTAATTAAATTTTACACTTTTTCTTAAACAAGATTTTAAAATATCCATAAATTAAGACCCGCCCGGTCTACAGATCAACCTCTACTTTCAGTGCTTGTACTAAAAATTACATGTTTTTTGGCCATATAACTAACCCCAAAATTTTTTGTTTTCAAGCCTGCTGCAATGGCTTACCCAACGCTGACCTTTTCCTGCAACCTACCGACGAGTCACGAAGCCCGCAACCTTACTCCTACCATCAAATTCAGAGTTGGATTTGAAGATCTCGAGGTCACCCTCGGAAAAGCCCCATTTGTAGTAATGAAGATTGCGGCTCCGAAAATATAAGAACCATCTGCAGAATTCATCCTGAGCTACTTTCAAGACTTCCCTTCCCGCAAGAAGTCTAAAACTATTACCGTCGCGGCACCTGCCAAACCTGCGAGCCCCCCTACTGCTAAGGTGAAAGAAGTAATGATTATTGAGGATCTGACTGAGGAATTAACTGTCACACCACCTATATTTGAATATGGATCAAGTTTGAGGACTGTACTGCTGAACCAAACTCAAAGGAGGAATCATAACAGAAAAGTTCGGAGGGCCATTAAAGCCCAGGCTCCCAAGGAGACACCCGTTGAAGAGGAGCCTCATCAAGATGAAGAAGTGTTACTAGAAATTTATCCATTCCTATGAGGGAGTAGATTCCATCCTCTGACGGATACCGATGGATACGAGAGTATCCGGAGAATCACTGCTGTATTACCACCACTTCATGGACACGGTGAGGAGAGGAAGAGGTTCACTCCTATCACTCGAGTTAGTGCAGTTTTCAGAAGGCTTGCTACCAAAGAAAGATTTTCATTTAGCGAGTTGCTTAAACGAGTGGGAGATGCAATTTCCCCACGTATCAAGAAGGAAATTTTGAAGGGCGTCAAGTCCGCCAGACAGTCCCATAAGATAGCTGGAGTGCAACCTACTCGCATCCCCATTTGGTTCCGTTTAGGGAACAGAGTTGATACCACAATAATTACTACAGATTACACTGCCACCAGGACCACAGACCATCGAACGCTTAAGTAAAGACCGAGTCTTAAAATATTACCGGCCACCCATTATGGAGACATTCCTACAATCCCAAAGGCAAAGACAAGGCGATTACCTCGCACTGTAGCTGGTCTACACCACGGGGAGCATACTTTTCCTCGACATTTTAATGTTTCTACTAAGACACTCCGTTCTGAGACATCATTGTCAAAAAAGAAAAAGGTATGTGTACCTAAGGTCGCTGCACCGATACAGCCTGGTGAACCTGTGGGACAAGAAATGAAACTAGAGTCTGAAATATCTGACATCGCCGCAACAATGGCCAGCGAGATGGGAGAACAAGTAGAGTATGTCCATCAGGGTCCTCTAGATCTTAAAGTGATCAAGGAATTGATAATTGAAGAGAAAGTTGAGAAACTCAGGATCGAGATTTCTTAGTTAGCACGAGAACACAGAGTTTACATCGATAGCGATGATGAAAATCTTGATTACAATTATTACTTGGAGGAAGATTTCATGGATGTCCAGTAATAAAAACCAGAGCCAGCACATCTGGCGCGAGGCTCAACCTCACACCGAAGAGAATGCTAAGGAAGAGCTACGTAGGGCCGTCCTCCTAACGGATGAGCAAGTTAGTCTATTGGAGAAAAGAATAGAAGAGATGACTGCAGTTATGATCGCCATGACCACCATTCAGGGGCAATCACAAGCACTGCAATTGGCTTCTCCAGAAATCAATCAGTCGGAAATCATACACATCACAGATGAAAGAAGAGAGGTTACTTCAGCAAATAAAGATGAGCAATAGAAGAAAGATTCTCCATCAAGTGCAATGCCAGAAAAGGAATTCAAGCAAATGATTGAACAGGTGCGGGACGCCTTAACCCAATCTAAGGGTGGTGCATTGGTTCTAAAGGGTCGACCTTACCCAGAGGAGCTCGATGCTGTGCCTTTCCCCAAGGGTTTTGTGGCCCCAAACTTCAAGATATTTGATGGGATTGGAAATCCCAGACAGCATATAGCACATTTCCGAGCCAGCTGTGGCAACACGAGAAATAGTGAAGCTCTACTCTTCCAGCTGTTCATCAGCAGCTTGTCAGGAATTGCTTTTGACTGGAATGCTGACTTGCCCAACGGGTAAGTTAAAAAATTTTCTGAATTAGAATAGTTATTTGTGAAAAGATTTGCAGGGGCACAACACCATGTGTCGATTGAAGAGCTCATGATGGAAAAACAAAAGCCTAGCAAAACTTTGGTGGAGTATATTTTGAGGTGGAGAAACCTTAGCATGAAATGTAAACATCATCTATAGGAACATCATGCGATTGAAATTCTACTCAAGAGCATTCATGGGCCAGTAGCTTTCATGCTTAAGGGACTCACCATAAAATCCTTTGAGAAGCTACTCAGTAAGGCCAGCAGTCTTCAAGAGGAAATAAAGCACATGGAGCCACACAAAAAGGCTAAGGTGACCAGAGCGTTCAAAAGGAAATCAGGAGTAGTAGCGACCGTCGACAAAGGAAAGCAACCGATAAAGATATATGCAAAAGAGCATCGCCAGTCTTCATCACAATACTCTCAGAAATAGAATAGTCAATACAACCAGCGACCACCTCAAGAGGGATCACCTCGAGCAGGGGATAAGAAAATGCCCCTGTTAGAGCGACATAAGATGGTGTATTCTTTCAAAGATGAAGCTATATCTAAAATATTCAGAATTCTGATGAAGAAGCCAGAATTCAAAATACCAGATCCAAAGAATCCCAAAGAGGTGGATAGGAAGAATGAGCCAAACTATTGCCAATACCACAGGTTGCTCGGGCACACTATAGAAAAATGCTTCGTCTTTAAGGATTGGCTTAAGAGGAAACTTAAAGAAGAGAACATAAAAATTCTGAAAGAATATTTAAAAGAACTTGAAAAAGGTTTCATAAATATGATTTCGGCAAGGCCAATCTCCCTAATTGATCCATATATTGGAACAGATGGATGAAGTACAACTTGGGATGAACTCAAGAGGGTCCTTGATCAAATACAAGACTCATTGAAACAAGCTTCTACAAATACCGAAGAAGAATGGAATGAGGTATGGAGCAGATCATCCAAGAAAATACTGAACAAGATCCAGTCTGCATCAAAACAAGCCTCCATTCAGAGTCCGCAACATACCAAGCCCGAGATGAGGGTTTTGTGAGGATATCCACCATCTTCAAAGACTAAAAAGAAGAAGAAAAGCCTCACTACAAAGATTGATAGCACAAAGTGTAGGATAGGGGTTGCCTCTACTAGATTGGTTGTCTGAGATTCGGGGAAGAAAATCCTCAAACCCTTATGAATATAATGATTGTGATCTCGGCTACGTTTTAACTATTTCTGCTGATAACATAACTGATTATGACCGATCTAGGTTCGATCTCAATTCTCATAATGATCCTCAAATCAAACTCAAGTCTGCTGAACTTGTTGTCAAGTCTAAAGAAGACATCAATGACACCGCTTACAATAACACCGATAACAAGGAGCCAATTCTCAAGCATCACGGTACACCGCTTACCATTAACTTAGATTTTTTTGATGAAGAGGAAAAGACACCGGATGATTCAACAATGATATCTCAAGAAGAAGAATTCACAGAAGTTAACTTAAAGAGCAAAAAAGTGTTACTGCCAAGGACAGCTCCAACAGATGAAGGAAAGCAAATAATGATGTGAGAAGAGATACCCCCACCTCCACCAGTGGAAGAACCACATAATCAAGATAAAATTGGAGGATCATACAAAGTAGACTACAATGTGCTAGCTCATCTTAAGAAGTTACCGACCCAATTAAGCATCTACGACGCTCTGATCCTGTCAAAGGAGATGAGAGAGCCTCTCGTTACAACTTTGCTTGACCTAAAAATTGTCTTAGCTCTGATGGTCAGCACATCCTCAGATGAAGTTTGTTTGTTGAAAGAACAGTCAAGGGTAACCTTCACAGATGAAGACTTTCTGCTCGGTACCACCGACCACAATCGTCCGCTCTACATCTCCGTCAACATCTGCAAATTTGTGTTGTCCAGAGTTTTAGTAGATCCTGGAACATCTCTCAACTTGATGAGCCTACGAACATTGGCCTATTTTGATATTGAAGCTCAAGATCTTATGGCCGATAAGATGATGTTAAGAGGATTCAACCAAAAGGGAGAAAGAGCCCTCGGATCAATCACATTACTTATGAAGGTTGGAGAACTCGTGACAACCGCTAAATTTCATGTCATCGACGTCGAGACCTCTTTTAACGCTCTACTGGGTCAACCATGGATTCATGTGCACAATATGGTTTCATCATCTCTACACCAGTGCATCAAATACCATAAAGATGGTCAAAAAAATTGCATCAAAGGAGACCTATAACCATTTTCAGTGCATGAAGTTGGTATCCATTAAGATGCTGCCTGCTATGCGCCTCCAAAGATGATTGTCTTCTCTCATGAAGTTATCACAAACAAAGAAGAAGATTCAGAAGAATTACAAAAAGGAGAACATTCAACTCCGCTTCAACAATCTTCCACCACTCCCTTACAATGAGTTAGTGAAAGTTCTTTTAGTTCGTGCACCCGAGGTCGAGGCTGGGGACGTGGACGAGGAAGGATCAATTTAATTGTTGAACGGACTAAGCCAACCATCAACATTGACAATGAAGATAGTTCTGAAGATGATATAGTGATGATAAGACAAAAGAGACCTCTGTACAAGATATCCTTAGAAGACACAGGAAAGAATGAATATGAAACAATCTATGATCGGATAAATCACTATGTGAAAGACCTTAGCTCCGATTCTCCCTCAAAAGGTCAAGAGTTTAGAGGTTAAGAAAGTCCGTAGTGTTGGTTCAAAATCGATCAAATTTTACCGTGCTTCTACCTCTACTGAGCTTGAAAAACATGTAAATTTGGATGATGATTCTAATGAATTAATGGAATTGCCTTTTGGTTACTTCTTGCCTTGTGTTCAAAAGTTAATTCAATAGGGACACTTACCAAAACAAATGCCAAAAGATAAATTTTAACTTTTTGAAAAATTATGGAATGGTAAAGCTGAACTTCAAATTCAAAAAATGGTCTCGGATTTGGTAAAGTCGGACCAGTCGATGATTCTGAATTTTGCATGGTTGTTACTGGAGAGTCAGAAGAGGATTGCCTCGATATAGAGGATGACTCTATTGATCAATCAATAGAAGATGCTCCCCCAAAATTTGAGGAGGAAATTAAATCTATCATTGATGAATTGAAAGAGAATAACTTGGGGACTGAAAAATGACCCCGGCCTACATTTATAAGTTCTTTACTTAATGACGAAGAATCTGCAGAATTGATCAAACTATTAACATAATTCAAAGTTTTCTTCGCATGGAGCTACAATGAAATGCCAGGTCTATCAGCAAAGGTTGCAGTTCATAAACTTCGGGTGGACAAGAATATAACCTCAATAAAATAAGCTCCGAGGAAAATGCGCCTCGAAATAGAACAACAAGCCATCGTCGGGGTGAAGAAATTAGTAGACGCCAACTTTGTAAAAGAAGAGAAGTACCCCATATGGTTGGCTAATATTGTACTTGTTAAGAAGAAAAATGGACAGATCCGCATTTGTGTTGACTTTAGAGATTTGAACAAGGCATGTCTAAAAGTCGAGTTTCCACTACCCATATCAGAAATGATGGTGGATATCACTTCAACACATGAAATTTTCTCCTTCATGGATAGATCATCGGGATACAACCAAATCAAGATGGCTCTTGAGGATGCATCACTTACAGCCTTCAGAACATCAATTGGAATTTTCTGCTACACAGTGATGTCGTTCGACCTAAAGAAGTCGGAGCAACATATCGGCGTGAAATGACAAAAATTTTTGATGACCTCATTCACAACTAAGTAGAATGCTACGTGGATGATTTGTTCATCAAAAGTAAATGACAAATAGACCATTTGTATGATTTAAGGATCGTGTTTGAACGGTTATGACGATATGACCTTAAAATGAACCCCTTAAAGTGTGCATTTGGCGTTACCTCCAAGATGATTCTAGAATTCGTTGTCCGTCATCGGGGAATTGAGATCGACCAGGGTAAAATTAAAGTTATCTTGGAAATGCCTCCTCCTAAAACTTTGAAACAACTACGTTCCTTACGGGGGAAGTTGGCATATCTGAGATGTTTTATTTCTAATCTCTCAGGTAGGTGTCAGCCTTTCACGACATTAACAAAAAATGATGCCAAATTTATTTGGGAAGAGAAATGTCAGCGGAACTTTGAGGAAATTAAACAATATTTAATGACACCTCCTATCTTGGCAGCCCCTATCCCAGGGACACCTCTGATACTTTAAACTGCGGTCATAGATGACTTTCTTGGAGCCCTCTTAGCCCAAGTCAATGATGAGAGTAAAGAAAATGCACTCTACTACTTGAGTCGTTGCCTAATACCGACGAAGATAAGGTATCCACCTATTGAGAAGAATTACATGCTTTCTCAAAAAATTACCCTAATCTCAAAGTGTAATCCGTTGCAATATCTGATGGCCCGACCAACACTCTCCAGACATTTAGCAAGATGGTCAATGATTTTATTGCAATTTGATATAACTTTTGCTCCCCTCTCTTCTATAAAGGGATAGATACTAGCAGACTTTCTCGTTGTAAACCCACTGCTAGTTGGATCCTCTCTCAACAACGAGTTACCAAACAACCAAATACTACAAACGGAATTCTCCACTGCGTAACACTGGGAGATGTACTTCGATGATGCTTTGTCGGCCAAAATAGACAAAGGATCAGGCATAGTTATACGAGGCAAAGCAGGGATTGGTTTGATCTTTATCACACCAGATAAGGGTATGTTGAGGTTCTCATACCACCTTAGAGCCGTGCACCAACAATGAAGCGAAATATAAAGCTTTAATCACTGGATTGGGAATGATAATTTTAATGGATATAACAAGCATTTCCATCTTTGGCAACTCCCAACTCGTCATCCAGCAAGTCGCCGAACAATACAAAATTATGAAACCAAGGTTAGTAGAATATTATCAGTACACGATAAAGCTCCTGGAGTAGATTCTTGATGTGACTTTCTATCGGATTCCTAAGGGAGATAATGCCCATGCCGGCACTCTAGGAAAGCTTGCTAAGGAAATGGCATGTCTCCTAGAGGATTTTGTTGAAACCAGAGTGCAAGGGAGACGAGTCTTGTCTCAGTTCGACCTCGAAACTCTACACAAGCTTGGAAAAGAAGAAACAATTAATATAGTTACAGAAATCAACAAAGATTGGCGCAAGCCATTAATAGAATATTTGCATACTGGAAAAATTGCTAAGGAAATGACATGTATCCCAGAGGATTCCATTGAAACCACAGTGCAAGGAAGACGAGTCTTGTCTCAGTTCGACCTCAAAACTCTACACAAGCTTGGAAAAGAAGAAACAATAAATACAGTTACAGACATCAACAAAGATTGGTGCAAGCCATTAATAGAATATTTGCATACTAGAAAGCTGCCAGAGATAAGTCTGAGGCGTACCACATCACAAGAAGGGCTATGATTTACGCCCTGATGGGAAACGTTCTCTACAAAAGATCATACGAACAGATGTGGCTACGGTGTTTGAGCAGAGCCGAAGCACAAAGTTTTGTCAAAGAAGTACATGCCAGATTGTGTGGAGCTCACCAGTCAGAGCCAAAAATTAAAATGAAGATCAAAAGACTCGGATAATATTGGTCAGCAATGATGTCTGATTGCATGGATACAGTCAGAAGATGTCACCAATGCCAAGTGCATGAGGTGGCCTTACACTAGCCTCCGAATGTGCTACACCCAACTATTACCTCGTGGCCATTCGAGTGTTGGGGCATGGACATAATAGGTTTGATAGACCCTTTATCTTCCAAAGGATAAAGGTATATACTTGCCACTACAAATTACTTCTCTAAATGGGCAGAGGCGGTACCGTTAAGTGAGGTTACGACCCAACACATCATTCAATTTTTCAAAAGCCAAATTGTCTACCATTTCAGAGTACCGTGAAGAATAATTCCGACAATGGGACAGTTTTTAGAAGTGCAAAGATCAATAATTTTGTCAAAAGACATGGGTTAGATTAGAGATACTCTATGATTTACTATCCCAGAGCAAATGGTTTGGCTGAAACCTTCAACAAAACATTGGTACAAAATTTGAAGAAAACACTGGATGAAAATAAAAGAGATTGGCACAATAAACTATTAGAAGCCTTGTGGGCATACCGGACGACTTTCAGAACTCCCACTCAGTGTACACCCTATATGCTCGTGTACGGAGCCGAGGTCGTGCTACCGCTAGAAATCCAGACACCATCTCTCAGAGTCGATGTTGTCAATCAACTCACAATAGAAGAAAGTGCAAAACTCAGACTTGAAGAACTGGAGAATCTCGAAGGAAAATGACTATAAGCACAACAACATTTGGAGCTTTACGATGCAAAGATGGTACAAGCCAATGACAAATTGGTCCGCCCAAGGGCATTCAAAGTTGGCGACCTCGTACTTGTGCTCAAAAGGCCTATTCTTCCACGCCGCAAAATAGGTGAAAAATTCAAGCTGACTTGGAAGGGACCATTTGTCATTGAAAAGGTCTACACAGGAGGAGCCTACGAGTTAGTGGAATTCCAGGGCAAAAGACCCATGTTACCAATAAATGGACGATATCTGGAAACCTATTACGCAACCTGACGCCACTTGCCTCTACTTGCCTTGAAACTTTAGAAAATTTGATTGTTTTAAGGGTTATCTATGTGGCCAAATGTCTACGACCGGGTCCAAATTTTTTAATTAACTTCAATATAATGAAAACTTTGAGAAAAATATTTTAAACTTCAAATTTTCTCCTTTTCACTTTTGAGTATTATATTCCACTAAATTAAACAAAACTTATACATAAAATAAACAACTCATTTCACCAAAATAAACTAAAATTTACTTTAATAAATACATTGTTTTATTCTTGTTCATGACAAGTTTCGGCATACTGACATTTTTCCTGTGGTCTGTAGAAAAATGTCGGGACAGAGGCTGATCTTTACTTTCAAGGATGGCTGGAGCCTTGCACTAAATGAGGAGATGGTGTCGCAGAGCGATACCATAGACTTCAACATAGATTTTAACCAAGTTAACATGAACTACGAAGGTCCTCTCATGGATGTAGTCAACTGCAAAGAGCAAGAGGGATTGCCTTCACTACTGAGGGTGATTGCTAAAGATAATGTATCACACAAAGGCAAGAACGTGATAACAGAGCAAGATCCGATGGAAGGGACCAGTTGTTTGCCCTCCATGGTAGCTACACCAGTCGGGGGCCTAATAGCTGCCAATAAAGAACGACTGCCAAGTACTTCGCTTCGTAGGATGCAACGCAGGAACGCCAGCCGCAGTAGCAGAGAGCTTTTCTACGACAGAAACGCAGACGTCAGAGATAGACGAACAACTTGCTCACCCCTATTTCTGAGGGGCATATTTATGTTCCGGACCTGAAAGAAATTTCCTCTAGCTTACCCACCATGGATGAAGAACCATAGTTTGTGACAGAGTCAGATACACATTCAGTTTCAGATTTTTTATGCAAGGGTTGCCTGACGTGCAACGCTGAAATACCGGCCGGGACATCAACCACGGGAGCTTTTGTAGAATGCCCAGATTGCAATGTTCTACATTTATAGCGTTTCAGTACATTTAAAAAGCATACCTCAAGCATCGACAGGTCTCAGACTTCAGATTTTATGATGGATGAGCCAAACGTCCCACTGGGGACAGATCAATATGTATTATGGAGCCCAGGGTCGTACATACCGCTAGATGTCGAGTCTCGTGTTCGAGATCAACCAGCGCCAGTTTGGGTTCCTGCCAATGCTCGAAGAGAGGAATGCCCGCAACAGCAACCGGCCCCTAGTACGATGGAGTACTACAAGATAAGTAAAGTAAATAAAAGAGAATTTGAATATTACAAAGAAGTTCAAAGAAAATTTGTCAACATACTGGAAGGCCTGGAGGTGTATACCAGTGTTTTCTCTGAGAGTGACGAAAGAAGCATTTTGTACTACATTTTTGATTTGAGAGATAGAGGCCGAGCGGGCCTTCTCATGGAAAAAATATACTCCGAGCCGAAGAAATGGATGAGAGGAAAAGGGAGAATCACCATTCAGTGCGGATGCTACTATAACTTCACAAATGACAGACAAGGGAATCTACCTGGGATCCTCAGACACGATCAAGTAGATCCACTACCGCCAATGATAAAGTCGATGATCAATAGAATGGTCAAATGGAGTATTCTGTCGGCTACCTGTTTTTTAAATAGTTGCATTATCAACATCTACAAAGAGGGTGATTGCATTCCTCCACACATTAATCATCATGATTTTGTATGACCCTTCTGCATGGTCTCATTTATGAGCAAGAGCAACATTTTATTTGGGAAAGAAATTGATATCGTCAGCCCTGGTGAGTTCAGAGGTTCTGTGGAGATTCTTCTACCAGTCGGTTCAGTGCTCATTCTTAAAGGAAATGGTGCAGATGTCGCCAAACATTGCATTCCAGGGGTACGACACAGTAGGGTGTCTGTGACTTTCCGCAGGATGGATGACAGCAAAAAACCATATGTATTCCAGCTAGACCCAAAACAGGAAGAGCTACTATCGTACGAGTTATGAGAGGGTTGTACCTCAAAGTACATGCAAAGGGAACTCATATCCTGAAGCATGGCTTAGAAGGTCTGCTTGATCAGGAGCTCATCATACCTGATACAGATAGTCAGAGGGTTCACTTTTTTTTATATATAGCAACATGATATGTATCTGATATGTTCAGCCTACGATGTATTCATGGCATGAGATGTTTTGAATGTATGTCAACATGGACAATATATTATACCTTTTTGAGGCGTTAGCCTATGTTCGATATGTGACATCTTTATTGGAGCAGATTAATGCAAATTTCTCTCAAAAAAATGTGCCTTTTTGTCAATTGTCTTTTTGTGTGATGGATGAGAGCCACAAACCATACATTGGTTCAGAATTTTAGTGAACAAAGAACGAAACAACAAATCTTTAACAATAAATAAAATTTAAATAAAAATAATCACCAAATAAATAAACAACAACCAAATTTTTTTTGAAAATCAACCAATTAAAATTAAAATTTAATTTAATAGAAACAACAAGAAAAGAAAATGAATCTGTTTAGTGGATTATCTCATTTTCAGATTTTCCTACTCTTTGTGCGCGCAACACAACCATCTTTATCTACATTAACTCTCTTCACATCCCCGTGGAATTTCACATTCTCCACAAAGCCCCACAAAGCTCTACAAATCTTCTTCAACAAAATTAACCTTTTCACATGACACATTTATGCAAATTCAGCATCACAAACTCTCTACACATGTGACTCTTGGGGTCAGTACCCAAATTTTGACTTACCATCTTCGAGATTGGTGTAAGGCCCCTCCACGGCATCCAATTTTCTACCTACATCTTCGAGATAGAAGTAAGACTCCCATTTATGGAACATCGCATCCTATTCTCAACACCTTTTGAGATTGGTGTAAGGCCCCTCAACGGCTTCCAATTCTCTACGTACATCTTTGAGATTGGTGTAAGGCCCCTCCACGGCTTCTAATTCTCTACCTACGCTTTTCGAGATTGGTGTAAGGCCCCTCCACGTCTTTTAATTCTTTACCTACACTTTTCAAGATTGGTGTAAGGCCCCACCACGACTTCCAATTCTCTACCTGCATCTTCGAGATAGGAGTAAGACTCCCCTTTATGGAACATCGCATCCTATTCTCAACACCTTTTGAGATTGGCGTAAGGCCCCTCCACGGCTTCCAATTCTCTACCTACATCTTTGAGATTGGTGTAAGGCCCCTCCACAACTTTCAATTCTCTACCTACACCTTTCAAGATTGGTGTAAGGCCCCTCCACGGCTTCCAATTCTCTACATACACTTTTGAGATAGGAGTAAGACTCCCCTTTATGGAACATCGCATCCTATTCTCAACACCTTTCGAGATCGGTGTAAGGCCCCTCCACGGCTTCCAATTCTCTCCCTACATTCTAGAGATAGGAGTAAGACTCCCCTTTATGGAACATCACATCCTATTCTCAACGATTTGAGATTAGTGTAAGGTCCCTCCACGGCTTCCAATACTCTACCTACATCTTCGAGATTAGTGTAAGGCCTCTCCACGGCTTCCAATTCTCTACCTACATTTTCGAGATAGGAGTAAGACTACTCCTTTTAGAACATTGCATCCTTTTCTCAACACCTTTCGATATTGGTGTAAGTCCCCTCAACGGCTTCCAATTCTCTACCATTCTCTTTGAGATTGGTGTTAGTCCCCTCAACGACGTCCAATTCTATACTCACACCTTCTGAGATAGGAATAAGGCCCCCACCGTAGCATCTTACTCTCAATCTTTGAGGTCATCACCTACCCACTGATTCCCATCCTTTATAAATACCTGAAATTTCATAACTCAAAATTCACTCTCCGATCCCCAGCGAGAGTCCCTACTCCTTGATTTCAATCAGACAATCATCTGCTATATCCCCAGCACAAAAAAATCACACACACTGATCTACACATACTTTTGGGTTTATTGACTTAGGAGTTTGTATTGGTTTTTGTTGATCTTGTTGGTCATTGGGGGTCTATTTGTTGACCTCACTTTTGATTGAGGTTTAGTTTTTCCTCTTTAGTAGTCTAAGGTCTAGCCATAGGACTTTCTTATTGAATATTCTTAGAAAACTAGACAAGGAACCCTCACCATTAGAAATTTCAAACTCTTCTCTACTCAACTTGAAGTTCCACATATTGGTCCTAACCTCTAGCACTTAGTAGGTGGGGTCACTATGGGGGAAACTCAAGATGAGTCACACTTAGGACTGCTGGACCTTAAGGTTGACCTTGGGTGTTGGTCTAGGGCTAAGGCACTCACTTGAAATCACTTGTACTCACAATCACTCATTACCCTAAACTCAGAACTTCTAGGCTTTGGTACCTTAATACTTTTGGGAGACTCCTGTCGGTGGTTCCCTAAATCCACTAGACCTTGGCTAGGGTTTAGCTAAGACCACTACATAGAAGACCGAAAATTGAGTTTCCATTGGTCCATGGCTTATTGATGGTGGTTGGCACTCCAACTCTACCAAGATACCCAACCTACCATNAACTTACTTGCAATCACTTGTACTTACAATCACTCATTATCCTAAACCCAAAACTTCTAGGCTTTGGTCTCTTGATACTTTTGGGAGACTCTTGTAGGTGGTTCCCTAAACCCATTAGCCCTAAGCTAAGGTTTAGCTAAGACCACTACTTAGAGGACCCAAAATGGGGTTTTCATTGATCCATGGCTTATTTATGGTGGTTGGCAATCCAACTCTATCAAGATACCCAACCTACCCTATTGCCCNGAAAAATTCTTAAAACCTCCCAAATTTTCCCATTTTTATTTTTCTCAACTATCAAATGACCCAATTTGGCTTATTTGACCATCTTTGATCAAAACCCCCAAATTACCTCAAATGTCTAGCCAATTGGTCTCAATTTACCCCAATTTTAATTTTAAACTCAAATTCACCCTTTATATGACCAATCTAGACGAAAACCAAGCTCAATT
This sequence comes from Phalaenopsis hybrid cultivar, assembly GCA_002079205.1. Lineage (NCBI taxonomy): Eukaryota > Viridiplantae > Streptophyta > Magnoliopsida > Asparagales > Orchidaceae > Phalaenopsis > Phalaenopsis hybrid cultivar. Next base: position 189,936 of record JXCR01148972.1, read on the forward strand.
AGTCCATCATTTGGACCCAATTTTGATTTAAACCAAAAACCCAATTTTGGCCTTATGACTTAGTTCCACCAAATTGACCCCATAACCCACTCAATTGGCCACAATTTATGTAGAAAAAATTTTCATAGCTTTCCCACACATCAAAATTGACCTTCAATTGGCCTTGATGAAACCTTAATTCATTTGATTTCAACCTAAGTCGAAAAAGCCCCAAATTTGCCCCAAATTAGCCATGTCTCAAAATCTCACCAAATTGAGGGCCTTAACCCCAAAATTTCCACTCTATCCCTTTATGAAAAATCTTTACAACACCTCCCTTGATAATGTGACCCATTAAATTTGGACTTAGCCCAAGGATATTCCAACTTAGACCCATGTCTAACCCAACATACCCAAAATTGACCAAATTCCAAAAATCCCTCAAATTGCCTTACCAATTGAACTCAAAATCACTTCAACCCTTCACCAAGAATCTTCATAACAATCATCTACACAATATTGATCAATCAATTGGGTCATTTGACATGGCTATCCTAGCCCAAACCAAGACTTTGATCACTTGAACCCACATTGAACTCGTGCATTAAAGATGGCCTAACCACCCCGAAGTCATCAAATTAACTCCACCTCAGCCATTGGTTAGACGCTAAGACTGTGCCAAAACCCATCTAACCACCTAAACTAAGACATGGATCAAAAGCACCCCAAATTAATGGATTTTATTCCCAAAAATGCACATGCTTAAGATACCCTTACCAAAACTAAACCTCATTGCATTAAGTTGCTTTGACAGATTCCCTTGGATACCCTGAGCACCAAGCCACCTCCCCCTGCCATGGCCTGCTGGCCTAGTCGCCAGAGAAGCTCAAAATCAAGAGCCACCCCCATGGAACTTCACCCAAATAAAACCTAGAGGCCAGCTCAACCAAACCAAATTATAGAGCTCCTTTGCCCTCCACCTAAGCACCACACTGCACCCAAACATTTGCTCTGAGAGCCACCCTATAGCAATTTTTATAAAAACTCACCTCCACGACCATGGGAGGTGTTCTGAAAATTTCTTAGAGAGAGCCCCCCAAACTTCTCACAAAGCTTCTCTGAGATCCCCTCAGTGCAATTCAACCCTCTTCCCCTACTGAATTCCACTTTGGAAGCTCAATTTTGAGCTCAAACCTCTGCCAAAAACTAGGACAAAGCTCATTATACCTCCACAGTTCACAAAACTTCAATTACTTGTGCCCACACCATCACAACCGAGAAAGAAGCCAAAGCCCCACAAAATCCCCCTATGAAATAGCCTCTATAATAGCTTGACCAACACCCATATCCGGTCGTGATTGAAATCATATCTAGGCCTCACACCAAGACCAGAGACTCAATCACTAGCCTCCTTGGATCATAGCAAACGTGCTGAGACCCATTGATCGAAGCTTCACTTCTTAGAGCAAAGGTACAAAACTTCTTTTCCTCTCGAGCTCATGTTGATTCTCCATTTAATTAGGCTTAGTTTAATTTCATGATTCCCATATGGATGTATTCGTCTAACTTAGATGAGTCCATAGGATCAAACCCGAAGTGATTTGGTTGAGTCTAGGTCGAGATCTTAAGGTTTTAGTGTGGACGGTCACGGGATCACTCTATCGGGGATGATGATGGGGAGTCGTTTGTTCAAGCGTGTATTGAATGGACCGAGGAGATCAAGCTGGCAGCGCTTTGTAACATAAACCGCGGGCCGAGTCAGCAGCTACATGGATGGCGGCGTCCAACCAGAGAGCACCATGCTTGCCTTCGGAGCTGCCTAGCATCTAGTCAAAATGCGCTGTTTAAATAGATAAATAGGGATTTTTCCTACTTATTTAAATACCCCTAACTTAAAAAATTCATATCTTGGTGTAGAAAAATAACAAAAATAAAATAAAAATACCCTCTTGCTCAGTGAATAGAGGAGAATAATGTGAAACTAATTTTAAGTTCATGTGATGCGTATTTTATTGTTAATTAATTAAAAAATGATTTGAATCTTTTGATTCTCCAAGCATGTAGACTTATCACCATAGCTTGAATTTTTGGCATGTTGTAGCCTCTGTCAAGGGGAACATTCTATGATTTTTTCCAAAGCCAGAGGGGGTCCCTAGACAGAGAATCACATTTTTCAAGTTTATGTACATTATTTGCTTAAAATAATCATGGAAATTAGTATGTTTCTTCCAAGAAAATTTTGGAAGGTTTACTATGACCAGAGAACCCTTAGAAAATTTCTCACGAGCTAAGTCATTCAAAATACACCTAATCTTTACAAACCCTAAATCACTAAGATAATTAATTTTGAAAAGTACAAACAATAAAATGACTTGATTTTTGAGCTCCACTATTTTTTAGGATCAGAGAACTCACCATATACAAATTTCAAAGCATTTTAAATTCATTTGATAACTTAAATTGATTTTTCAAGTTAAATAACATTTTTGGCATAAAAATGATTTTTAAAAATCAAAATTTAACTTGAAAAAATATAAAACTTAGTCTTTTCAGTTCTATGTGATCAGGGATATTTTCTAAAAATAAAATGATATTTAAAATAAAAACTTGATTTTTAGCCTATTTTAAATATTTAATAATTTAAAATTCATAAAAATCACAAAAATAATAAAACTCATGGAAATGTTCTAAATTGCTTCCTAATTCATAAAAATAACAAAAGTAATAAAATTCATCAAAATGTTCTAAATTATTTCCTAAGCACTTAGGAACAATTGGATTATTTTTTCTGGTTTCTAAATAAAGGTATTGAATTTTAAAGCTTAAAAATGATTTTTAAAGGTTAAAAATGGGTTTTCATTGAGAATAATTCCCATAAATCAAATAAAACTCAAAAAAATATAAGATCTTCTCCTTTGAGTTCTCTAACCTTAGGGAGATTTTTCAAAAATATAAAACTTAATTTTTCCCATTTAAAATCATTTATATTTAATAAATGGCCCAGAATTTAAAATAATTCTTAATATTTAAATGAAATTAAAATAATCATGAAATTTATTCCAAAGGTTTCTCTGCTCTAGTTTTACCTCCAGTAAAAATTTTAAGGGATTAGAATTTACCTTGATCAAGTTAGAAATTTTCTTTGAAAAATCCTATTTTTGAATGAAAATAAATATATAAAATAAATTAAATTTTGAAAAATCATATTTTCTCCTCTGATGTCTTAATTGACCATGAATGAGGTAGGATAAAAATTCTAAAGTCATTTGAATTGAATTTGACAAATTATGAAGTATTAGAGCCTTAGGGGCAAATATGTAATTTTGGAAATTTAGCCTTAATTAACATTTAGGCTTAATTTAAAGAGTGAAATGGGTAACCTCTGATCTTAATTTGGATGTTTGAAAACAAAGAGGTTAATTTGTAGAAACCAACCCACTTCTTAATTGAAGTTTATTTGGATGTTTGAAACACAAGGGGTTAATTGGTAGAAACCAACCTCACTTTCTTAATTGAAAAGATTAAGTTAATAAATTTCTAAATTATTAAATTTGAAACCAACCTTACTTTCTTAATTAAAAAGATAAGTTAATAGATTTCTAAATTAGTAAAATTTGGAAGTTTATTGCCCAGGACTTAGGGGTATGACTTTTGAAGTCAACAATTAATCAATTTAATACCCCTATTTTGATAGGGCTTAGGGGTATAACTTTTGAAGTTAATAATTAATCAATTTAATACCCTTATATTGACTTTCATATAAAATTCAAATCATGAATTACGACCACCTAAAGCTTGATCTTTTCAAAGCTAATTAAGACACTCACCTAGGTCTTAAGGGCTTAGTAGCTAAATCAAGTTTCCAAGGATTTGAAAAGTAAATATCAATTAAAACTAAGACGTCTTTCAAACACTACAAGCCTAATTAGGACTAAAGCTTTAGAAAAGTAAACATCATTGAAAATTAGAACATCTTTCAAACACTACAAGCCCAATTATAACCAAAATTTGGTCAAGTGTTCTAATAGCACTAACTTGCCTCTTTATGAGTCTTCACCCATATAATTTTCAAAATTAAATTACAGATGATAATTACCTTACTCTTAGGGATAATTGATACATCAATGTTCATTGAGCATTAGGGTGCTTTATAGGATGAATTATTAAGCAACATAATAAGTTTAAAAGAACTCTGGATTTTCCACCAGGCAGCGTGAGAGTAGCACAGACCTCCTTCTTTCTCTAGATCTATTGGATATCTCGGAGATCTAGTAAACTTAATATATTTTTCTTGGCAACATCATCCTTAATTAAAATCCTAAGGACCCACCAAGATATGACCTAGGGTTAGATAGGTCGTCAAAATTTTACTTCCATGTTTCATATAAACTGCCTTAATATGCATTTTGAGTTTTAGGTGGTGGAACGAGAAGACTCGCCAGGTACGCTTTTACAGTTTTCAGCATTGTCTTTCTTGTATTTTCATAATGTGCTTTTATACCTGCAAACTTGCATGCTAAACAACGATATCACCCGGCATAAAAACTAAATCTATCAGTATAGCCACAAAACTAAAACCAAAACTAAGATCAACCAAGATAAAATTCACCCCCACAACATTCTAAACATAAAACAACTCAAAATTTAATCTCAAACATCACACAAAACAATAATTAAAACTAAATTAAGATGTCTCTATCAGATGATCGGCAATCCCTCAGAGGAGGTAGCCTACGGTTGCTAACGAAACTTCCCACGGCCTAAATGAAATTATGGAACTCATTAAGTTGAGTTTAGTAAGTTCATTTGGACTAAGTGAATCCAATAGAAAATAGTGGTACCGGAATGAGGGAACCGTAAGATCCTAGCCAGTGTTGCTCTAATCAACTTTAACATGCCCCCATAAAATTTAAAGAACTTCAAACATATGGCCACCTGATTTAACATCATAACTTGACACACTAGAAAACTCAAACTCATCACGGCAAGGAGCTTAGAGCTAGCATGATGGGCAGCACGATGGGAAACAGTAAAACCCGTCTTCCCCAGCTAAATCAGTCTTCCTTCCTTAGACTTAAACAACAACGTCATAGGACTTCGAGGTTGATTGCTTATGCAACAAAAATCCTCACCTTATCTTTAGGCCTTTGTACGACCCTGCAATACAATATAAGCCCTAACTAATATTAGGATTCCAAGGTTGTCGTTCGTCATGACCTAAACCCTCACATCTTCCAAGCTATTTGTGTGATAGTTTCATACAAATGTAAGCCATAACTAATAAAATTGGTAGGATGAAACACCTAAATATTTCTCCTCAAAACTAAAGCCAAACAATTGGATAGCTTGGGAATTCACCGAGGTTCTCCTCTGGATCCATGACATCCCCTAGTTCTTCTTCCTTGGGATTCTACAATCTAACTAATAAAATTGACATGATGAAACACCTAAATATTTCTCCTCAAAACTGAAGCCAAACATTAGGATAGCTTGGGAAGTTACCGAGGTTCTCCTCTGGATCCATGACATCCCCTAGTTCTTCTTCCTTTGGATTCTTCAATAATGCAGGAAGAAACACTTAAATATTTCTCCTCAAAATTGAAGCCAAACATTAGGATAGCTTGGGAAGTCACTGAGGTTCACCTCTGGATCCATGACATCCCCTAGTTCTTCTTTCTTTAGATTCTACAATAAAATAAGGATCTCCTCTAGATTCATGATCTTCCTTAGTTCTTCCTCCTTTGGACTGTACAACAAAATGTTCCAAATTTGAACTAATTTTCTTTCACAGCTCTACGTCCAATCTCATTGAAAAGTCATACCCCTTGAAACTCCTTGAGGATAATATTTCCTAATTTTTATCGAGAGCCTTCTTAGGTGACTTTGGTCATTTAAGATGTAATTAACTATAGGGGCGGGAAGCATGTCCAAACCCAGCTTAATATAAACCCTATTTAATTCTTTATAGTAAATAGGGGAACTTGTCGACAAATATAAAGGTTTCACAGACCAAATGAACGTCATATATTCCTTAGTTTATTTGATCGAGTCTCATCGTCAAGTCTTGTGTTTATCCTCTAGGATAGAAGCAAGATTTGAGGTACAACACTCTTTCATTTAAACTATGAAAAATATGGGATCAGTTTGATTTCATATTTTTCTAAAACTAAGTATATATGTAAATTAAAACATCCTTCCAAAGCGAGCGACGGGATTTTGATTCCGGTAACCGACAGCTTCTTACAGGCAACTTTTCTAACATAAACTAGCGCCGACAATGATCCACCATCGGTAGCATCAATTATCGATCTAAGAGATCCAAGTAATCCATTATAAAATATTTGAATTATTAACTAATTTGGCAACACATGGTGCAAACACTTCCTAAGGAGATCTTTAAATATTTCTCAAGCTTCATAAATTGATTCCCCATCAAACTGACAAAAAAGATGTAATATCATTTCTAAGTTTAACAGTTTTTTATGGTGGGAAATATTTAGATAAAACTTTTGTGATAAGTTTCCTAAAGTTTTGATAGATCCAAGTGCTAATGAGATTAACCACATCTTAGCTTTACCCCTTAACGAAAAAGGAAAAAGTCTAAGTCTAATGGCATCATTCGGAACTCTATCCTATTTAAATATAACACACAACTCTAGAAAACTAGTAAGGTGTAAGTTAGGATCTTCAGAGAGTGTTCCCCCAAACAGATTATTTTGTTCCATTTAGATAATAGCAGGTTTAAGCTCAAATGAATTGGCAGCTACTGCAGGGTTTTGTATAATCAAATAAATTTCATCAGTTGTAGGATTAACATAATCTCTTGAAGGTCCTTGATGATGTTCATTTTCATTTTTACAATTAATTAAATTGCAAGCCAATTTTAATAAATTATCCATTTCTTTTTGTTATTTTCTAATTTTTCAAATTGTTCTTTCTAACTCTGAATCATAAGGTACAAAAATTTTTAGATCTTAAACTACACATAAACAAGCACAATAAGCAATTAAAATAAGCAAACATACTAAAATATGAAAATATTCAAATTAAACAAAAATAAGTTTATTAGTTCAAATAAAATATTTTAAATTATAAAATAATTTACCATTACTTCCTTGTAACGACGCCAAAAAAATTGATGTGCGGTTGGTTGTGTGTTGCTTTTGTAAATATTTTTGAATATTACAAAACACACATGGGAGCACTAATAATAAATATGCAATTCAATCCAAAAAAAAAATAACTTCAGTGAAAATAATTTTATCTTTTAAAATATTTAAACTGCCAAACTCGTATTAATAACACAAGTATACGTATCGCTTAAGTAATAAAGGGCTCTAAGGAGTCCTAAGTATTGATCCCATAGGGAGTTGGTAAATATTATGGCTATAATGTAAATCACAAAATTAAGACTACTAAACTTAAGTATGAAATTCAAATCTAAATTAATTGAGTGTATGCTAAAGAAAATGCAGTTAGAAGAACTAAGTTAACTAAACTATTTTCTAAACTTTAAAAGTAAACTTTTAAAATTGAAACAAAGTTTTTGTGATGAAGAGTTTAAATTTAAGAAAGCATCCTTCTCCTTTTTAATGAGTATATGGATTGTGAAGAAATTAAAATCATTTAATATATATATATATATATATATATATATATATATATNTTACCCTCTTTTAAGTTAATAAAGAACATTGACTAATCCAGAGTTTGGTCCCTAATTCCATGGTTAGGTTTCGAGGATATTGGCTTTCACTCTAGAGCTCCCACTTATCCCTCACCTAGGGGGCTAACAATCTAGATTAGTTTCCAATTAACTAGACAAAATTAGGGATTTTAATTGGTCATGTTAAAATCTCTACTTCAGCGTCCAACCAAGTATATTTCCATATTTAATTGCACTAGACCCCATGGATTACATTCTCACCCATGAAATTGAATGTGACTCTCACCATGTTGTAAAAATCATAGTCTTTTCAAATCATATGTTTCTCAACACATTTTAACATTTTAATTGGCCAGATCGAAAAGTAAATGAAGATTGAAGTTTGATTCGTCATAAATTATTGTCATTTAAAACTGTATAAAAAAAATCAATTCTTCACAAAACCATATCTCATTGTAGGGACAAGGATAAAAAAGAATACTAAAAATTCATGAGAAGAAAACATCAAAACATGAATTTCATATATAAAAATAAGTTTACAAAATAAGGAAATAAAAGGCACAACTTATCTCACACTCCTTCCTAAGCAAATCAATAAAAGTTCCCTTTAAGCACTTTCCCTTCTTACAAGCACTCCTAATTCTCTCTTAGAAATGTAATGAAGAATAAATCTCTCACTTTCCCTCTTCTCTAACAACCCTTAGAAGAAAATCTTCAAGTTTCTCACTCTATCTCATGCCTCACTCTTCTCTCTCACGTCACCACCAAAACTCTCTCCCTCGCCTCCACCAAAAATCTCTTTCTCACTTATCTTACAACCCTAGACTACCTCTCTTTTTAATAAGGAGCTTCCTTCTCTCAAATAAAATTCAAAATTCACTCCCAAATTATCTTTAAAAGTCACACCTTTTGAATGCCAAAAAAAATGTCCATTCATTCAAGAGACATATCTCCTCCTCAAAGAGCTTTCCAAAGTGTCTAGATGCATTAAATCACTCGATGGAGTGTCTGAAACATTTGAAGCCTTCAAAATCTGCTCAAAATTGATCCCAACCCACCTTAATCCATCAAATATCAGCTCTGGCACTTCTGGAGTGAAGTTACTTAAGTCTGCGTTCTTTTGTGTTCCGGTGCTTTAGATGTCAATCCTGTCACTTGAAGCACCGCTTCCATGTATATTTGCGCCTCTAGTGCTGTTTCTGGTGCTTCACATGCCAACTCTCAATATGTTGGAGCCTCTAGTGCTAGTTCTTGCACTTCAAGCGCCAAAATCACAAAGTTCTCTATTTTGTCTCAAAAATTCCTCCTTTTTGATTTTATTGCTCAGAATTCCAAAAATTGATATACCTACAACAAAAACATGAAAATACCCTCTTTTAAAGTGTAATATCACAAAAAATAAGCATAAAATGTAACTAAAATAACACATTATTTTGGTGTATCACCAGCCGGCTAGGTTCAGGTCACTCTTAGGCTCAAGTGAGCAATGGAGGTTGAGTGGCAGACTCAATTTAGGTTTATAGTGGTCCTATGGTGAAAGTCCAAGGGAGAATTGAGAATTGGAAAATTTTGGCTTGGTTGGGTTTGACCCCATGGTCATTCGGCTAAACCTAGTCCAATGGTGGTTAGGGTTGATCTTACGGCCCTTAAAAAGGTTTAAGTGAAGTTAAATGGATGGTTTAGAGGTTGGGCAAGAGTTTAAACACTTCATGAAAAGGGTAAATCCAAGTGAGGGAGAGAAAGAAGAGTGGTCAGCTCCACTTGACAAATTTGGCGAAATTGACTTTGGGATGTCCATGGAAGGCTTTATGAGTCATGTCATGATGTATATGAGGCCATGGAAAATTTTCATGCAAATGGAATTTTTGACTTCTATGAATTTTAGTAGATTATGCCATGATGCCTTATTTGGGGAACGTTTCATGTGCATGCTTGGTATGAATGGTGTGATGCCATGGTGAAATGATTAAAATGCCAATGGATGATGAAAAATCATCCTTTATCATGTGGGCTCAAGTTGGGCTTTTAAAGTTGACCTCTTGGGCTTTTGATAATGCACTTGGGCATGGGCCTTTAACATGCATGATGGGTTTGATTTTAATTTTGAAATTAATTATGGCCTAATCAAATTTAATTGGAATTAGTTGAAATTGAATTTATATATGTTGAAATTTGATGTGAATTTGAAATTGGAGAGTTGAATTGGTCATGAGTTCAATTTGCGAGATTTTGGATTTTGAATCAATTTGAGGCAATTCACTTGGATATGGATTTAGAGTTTGTAATTGGGTTCAATTAGACTTGAATTTGATTTTAATTTGGTTAGGACATAATGAATTTGAGTTTAGAATTGAAATTGGGGAAGATTAGAGTCAAATTGGTGAAAATTGTGGGTGATTTGGGGTAAATGGGCCTTAAAGGGCAAAATTGGGATTTTTGTCAAAATGGGTCAATTTTGTCAAATTAGGCCCAATTGATCTTCAAGAATGGTTTTAGAGGTGTTTGAATTTATTTTGGAAGTTTTGGGACATTTTGGGCCACCAAGTGCATTTTGGTAATTTTGACAAATTTGGAGGTATTTTGGTAATTAAGAAAATTTTGGAGTCTTTTGAGCAATTTGGATGGTATGAAATGGTTTCAAATAATTTTTTGATAAAATTGAGGGAATTGGGTAAAATTTGAATTTTTAGGGTTCTAGGGGCAATTTGGTAATTTTAGGTAAGTTAGGGCTAAAAGGCCAAAATTTGATTTGGGTAAGGTTGAGGTTTGATGGAAATGCTGATTATAGAGTTACCCTTGTGGTGCCATAAGACCAAAGAAACCCTACTTTGGATCCTCCATGTGCTGGTCCTATCCATGAGTCTCCAAAGAGGCAAAGGAATCGAACTAGACATGTGTAGGTTAGGGTTCAAAGTTGTCAGTGGAAGTGTTAAGTGCAAGTGTGTGTGTACTAGACCAAGCCACATCACCCAAGGTTAACCCTAAGGTCAGGTTGTCTTGTGGGGAACCCCTCTTGAGCTTCCTTATATTAGCTCCATCCTACTATGTGCTAGAGGTTAGAACTAACATATGGAACTCCAAGAAGAGAAAAGAAGCATTTGGAATTTCTAATGGTGAGGGCTCCATCACTATTCTTCTAGGATAGCCAACAAAAAATTCCTATGGCTAGATCCTAGGCTCCTAAGGAAGAAAGACTAGACAACAACAAAAAGTAAGGTCAACAGTATTGGGATGAAAATTATGAAAAAAACTCTAAATAAAATTAAAGAAATTTGTAAAAATCTACAGAAAGATTACAACTACCAATAACGGGTGACTATTTAATTATAGAAGCTCATAGCTCTAAAATTGCATGGGGTATAGTTCTAAGAGCTAGAAGGAATAATAATGAACAGTTATACCAATATAGTTCAGGAATTATAACGTTAAAGAACAAAATTATCACATTAATGAGAAATAATTATTACTCATAAAAATGAAATTAAAAAATTTTGAAATATTCCTTAATGAAACATTTTAATAAGAACAAATAATAAAACAACAATTTCTTTTATAAAAGGAAAAATTGTAGATTATTTACCAAATAAGAGACTTATTAGATGGCAAAGCTAGTTTTCAACCTACACTTTTTGAGTTAGAATATATAGAAAGAAACAAAATGCTTTAGCTGACATTTTATACCGTGAATTATGTAGGAAATAAATATGGATGTAGAAAGCATGGAAAATTATGAAATATCCAGCAATACTGAAGAAATTACTCTAGATTTAGATTTAAACAACTATTTAGAAATAGTGAATTACAAATATGGAAGATGGAATGCGAAATAGCCTTTGCAAAAGATTTCTTAGAATAATCAATAAAAATAAAAAATTATCGCACAGGTGATAAATCTGAAGGTGAATTACCTAAAATATAAGAATTAAAGAGAATAAGAGATTTTTCTAATCTTCGCACAAGTAAAGAATAGTTCACAGAAAATATTGGTACATCAGAAAATAAGATAGAGATTACTGAACAATACTATTTTTCTAAAAATAGGATTACTTATGCAAAAATACTACAAGAAAATAATCCCAAGAAAATTACAGATATTGTTGATGAATGGCAGCATTTATCTCTATACAAAGAAAGAATTAATTTGTAAATTTATTTTCACACAACAGCAAAATACCAGGTGGTCTATATTTATCGAGATAAAGATCCAAAACTTATCTTTGAATTATACATATTTGGTCTAATTAGAATGATATATCTAGTGGATGAAAAACTCCACAAGGAATTACCAATGTCAGTAATTGAACTTGTTAATACTTTTCATCAAGTTATGAAACATTGAAATTTATATGTTAAAATATATCAAACTTATCCTAATATTGTATCCCTTTTTCAACTCAGAATTATTAGTGATCCTTATACTCCTAAATATAAACTGAAAAAATTATTCCTAAAATCAAATGCCAATGACATATACCAAATCTGGATTGAAACTAAGAAGATAGATTCTACAAACATTTGAGTATATCACTCTTCTAAAAACTAATTCATTTACAGTTATAAAAAATATTCTATAAAAAATACACGACGCCATGTACAATAAGTGGATCTCCACACCTATCTGCAACAGCACAGCTGTAAGTAAAGAAGTCAAAGAAATATTTTGCCAGAAATTACAAAAAGAAAAAATACATATATGTATGTATTGTTCGAATAAAAAAACTTTGCAGGATGTACAAATGAAAATGGAAGCAGTGAGTACAGACAGTCAGATGTAAATAGTGATGTATTGAAGAATTATTGAAAAAGATTTATTAAATGTGCACCTACTCAGCAGCCTTGTCAAAAGCAGATTTTGACTTATCAACAAAGAAAATTTGAGGAATTATTCTAGCAACACTGATAAAAAACCATTAATAGGAAGAGTATGACACAAACCAATAATGTTAGGGTCAATCTATAAAATAAAAGAGACAATATAATATAATATAAAACTTTTAATAAGAAGCCTGATGGACCCTATATTATTCTTATTAGACTACCGACGTAGGAACATAAGGAATTCAATTTAAAATGGAAGAAGATTTTAAAAATTTTGAAATAAGATTAAGTAAATTCTAAGAAAAATATAAGAAAAAAAATTAGATAAATTAAAGAATTATAATATAGATTGAAAAAATATTATCCTTAGAAGATTATCCTGAAGGTAAATCTCAAAAGATATTTGAGACGTCATTTCCATCTAAAGCATATAAAATGGTATCATATAATTATATCTTGGAAAGAGATTTAAAAAAATTAGATTTAAAATTAAGATAATTAAAGAAAAATAAAATAATAAATAATAAAAAAGATAGATCAAATTGAAGAGATGTTATATAAACTAAATAATAATTTCAAAATAGAAAATATTCGAAAACAAAAGTCATTAAAAACTAGAGAAATTTCAAGTCCGCAAAAAATGGTATCAGAGCCAAACGAATTACAGAATAATACCTATGAATGCCCTAGTCATTCTAATTGTCTCTGTATGCCTACATGGTTTTATGAATCTTTTATTAGTTCATATGAATAGCAATTAAAAAGTGAAAAAGAATTAAAAATACCATTACTTATAAAAAAACTTAAAGAAAGTATAGAAGAAGATGTTAATGTTGAATAGAAATTACCATGAACAGGAATTTAACAGAATCTGTGATATACTCCAAATAAACATAAAAAATAAGCACTTAGAAGTATTCATAAAAGAACACAATTTTCATATAAGATCAACCTTTAGGAAATTCAAATGAATGGATTATAATAAATTATATGATTTTAAAAAAATAAGTTGAATTAGGACTCTATTCTGAAAGTATATCTAATGAACTGGTTATCTTATGGAATTAAACTTAAATCAGTTAGAAAAAATTAAACTATTTAAAAATATAATCCAGTTTAGATATAAAAAATTACCAAATACAAAAAGTACCTCTAACATATAAAAATTGGGAATAAGATTAATCCAAAACCAAGAAGTATTAAACAACAATATGGGCACAACTACTATCTTAGCAGAATGTTGCAATTTAGAAAAGTTTAATACTAATCCAGAAATCCTAGGATGGAAAAATACAAATAAATATATTCGTTCAAGAAATATACAAAGTTCTATACGTATCAATGAAGTCATTTTTATAGACGAACCTTCTTCTTCAGAGAATGAGATAAAAGATATAATTAATGTCTTAACTGAATATCAATTTATGGCCACTTATACACAAACTAATCACCCATCTTTTGACACTCCTTCATCTAACCAACCAATGGGATTACCTTCTTTGTCAAACACTAATGAAACTAATACAATTCAAAAGTCAAGTTCTTATCTTTGTTATCAACGTCCAAGTATTAGATGTAATCCAACATTCAAAAATAAAACTGAATCTAGATATGATTACAACCATCTAAACCTATAAGCGGGCATGGTATTTATTTAAATATAGAATGCATAAAAAATATTAATGAGCAGATTGATAAATGGTAATAGAAAATAGCTTAGTCATATATAATTATAATTTAAAAGGAGAAGATGTCTATAGATTTTTAGAAAATACTCTTACTGGAATAGCCAAAAAATAGTTCTTATGATTAAGAGATAATAAAAAAGGAATTATTAAAGAAACTTGTCTAGCAGAAAGAACTATAGGTATCCTAGAAAATGGCCAGTTGAATATGGTGGCTTTATCAAAAGTGGATTTTTAGGATATAAAATTAATTACACCACTGAAGCTCAAAAACAAAAAAAAATTAATTTGATATAGCAAAGCAAAAATTAATAGCCCTAAACATTTGCAATATCTATTGCTTAAAATGAATATAGTTGTGAATATCAATAATATTTTTATGATATTTTTGCTAACAAACAACTATTATATTTAGATATGTACATTTACAAATTATCAAAACCTTACAATATTATATGGAATCAAGAATTTACAACAAAACATGAAAATGATATACCTCTAAGAAGTTGAATTATTTTTCTTCAGAAAAACTTGCTAAAGTATGTCAGCATATAGAATTACCTCAAAAGAATAAACAATTTAAACAATAATTGTGCTGTTAAAAGTGATCCCAGCTGTTTATATGCAACTGTATAACAATGTATTTGATTATATTTTTTCACTTATCTTTCCATACTTTGCAACAGTACCAAAAATTTGATCCTGTGGAAAATAAAAATTTAACTTTTTAACTTAATATATATTGGAATACTACGCAAGTATACGTATCGTTATCAAGTAATAAATGACTTTTTGATTAACTCTAAATATTGAACCCACAAGGATTGTTCATAGTATGCGATAATTAAAGTAACAAACTTTCTACTTTAAAAAGACAAATACTTAAACTATAGCTTTATCACAAGAATGAAATTTAAAATATTTTTGGTAATTTTAATGTTTTAAAATGAAATAAAACTTATTAAATATAACTTGAGTTTATGTTAAGGAAAAGCACTGAATACGAAATATCATTCTCCTTATCATGAATCTGTAATAAGTATAGGGGTTCTATTGTCAAAGTATTAAAATTGTGTTGTGTCAAATTGGAGCAATATAATTCTTTACTTTTACTAGATCTGCTATAAATAACATTGGCTAATTCAAAGTTTGAATAATTCTGAAGACCGATTTGGCAAGGAAGATACTAGCTCTTTCTCTAGATTCCCTCGATTCCCTCCACCTGGGGGTTAACATCTCATATCAAAACCTAAAACAATAAACCAAGTTGGGGGCTTTAGTGTGTCACTCTAAAGTCCTCTAACTCTACACCCTTCAAAGATTATTTCGCTATTTACTTTCACTCAATCATATGTATTACATTATCATTAATACAATCTCATGTGATTCTTTCTCATTATTGAATGAGACAATACCATCCTGGTTCTTACATGTTCTCACAATAAATTTTAACATCTAGATGGGTTAGATCAAGAAGTAAATGAAGTTCATGGAAATAAATCATCACAACTTCTTCTACCATTAAAGATTAATACTCTCCATAACTTCCATCCATCATTTTAATTACTTGTCATTCTAAGGAGAAAGAGAAAGAAAACTACATAGAATCTATGGAGAAAAAAAACTACACTTTAGTTTAAAAGTAGAAATCATTGTCCAACCAACAAGAAGTCTCAATTAAAAATAAAAGTAGTTTAAAACGAAGATAAAAACTTATCTCAAATCCTCCACCAAATTCTTGTAGTTCCTTTTAATCTCTTCTCTCTTACAACACTCTTAACTCTCAAAACAAACTAAAAACAAAAGAAAAAATAAATTTGTGGTGCCTGAAATTTCCTCTAAATGCTTCTCCACGAACTTCATCAAGAACTTTTCAGGACTCTTCTAAAAGTCTCCACTTCCTTTTTTTATAATTTTTCAAGAGGTGTCTTGGTATCTCTTTAAAATGTGATCTGATTCAATGTATTTACTAAGGGATGCCTCCTTTTACAAGTCATTTAATTTGATTTTCATCCTTGATGGTTATAACCAACCATTTTAGCCAATAAGTACCTCAATTGTCCCTTCGAAATTCATCAAAATTAATCAATCAGTCAAGTAACTCTCACTGGCACTTAAGAGCGATGCCTCTGGCGCTTAGCTGCGGCCTTCTCTGTTTCACCAGCGCTTAAGCGTCAGTTCTGGCGCTTAGGCACAAAAATACTTTTGCATCATTTTTGCATTTTTTTCTAAATTTGATCCTTTTTCACTCCTTATAGCATTTTTTACCTTTTTACTTGTACCTGAAAGAAAAACACACAAATAACTTCCATTAAAGTGCAATATCTCAAAAATAGATATAAAAATGTGTCCAAAAATACTATATATTTTAGGTGTATCAAAATCCCCCAAATTTAAAATGTTACATGTCCTCAAGTGATGCTTCAGTCTTTAAAAACTAGATAATTATGAGTATGTATATGAGTTTATTTAGGAGTTTCTAAGATTTTGTTCTAGAAATATAGTAGTCCAATTTAGAAAAAAACTCTAGTGAATGAGACCAACTTAATGTTTAGAAACCCTTAAAGTGAAGAAGTATGAAAAATCTGAGTACCTATTTAATTCACAAATACTTGTAGATTTTTTAAATAAAGAACTTAGGCATTTTATTTCCTTCACTTAAAAAATTTTATTAAGTATAATTTTACTTACTATATTATATCTTTAAGCTTAAAAGTTTCTCGTCTTATACTTTAAAAAGATCAGAAGTAGAATCAATTTTTGATTGGGCACTAATCCTCAAACTTCTCCTCCTTTTTCAACTTTTCTTTTATTTTTTTTTTCCAGGCAAGGATTACTATATCTAGATAGGCCTTTAATGGTTTTGAATTCCACTCTTCTTTTCCTAGAGTAAAGAGTTGATATTTTTCTTTTACTTAAAAACATAATAATAGCTTGTGAAATTACAATATCTCCTACTAAAGATATTTACACAATATTTATCCTTTCTACATTCAAGAACTTTTAACTTTAAATTTTTCTACATCACTCATAAAATTATAACTCAATTTTCTTATTCATTTCTATAATCAAAGTCTTACTTCCCTAATATAACTTCATATACATTATCATTTTTATTTTCAAATCAAATTCACTTGTATGTCATTTGAGAACAAATAAAATTCAAGTTTTGAAAATATTTTTCATCTCCCTCAAACTTAAATTTTTAATATAAATAAACAATTTTGTAGCAGATATATATAAGCAGGAATAAAAATTGAAATAACCTGCTTATAAGAATTTTTATACCCTAATTATACAAGTACAAAACTAAAAACATGATTAAAATTAAATTTTGATGAAATTTCCTACTTTTTAACATATATAGATTCATTAGACCTTGAAGTAGTGGATACAAATATAAAAGCAAACAAACACACTAACTTTGACTTCACAATCTCAATATAAGAAAAATAAGCAGACTAACAAGATAAAAGAACATACAGGGTAGCAAACTTCTGAAACTAAAATTTAAAATTAAAGCTAACAAGATTTTCAACTTTCATAAGACAGAGAAATAAGTTCATTCCTAACTAACTAAAACACATTACGCAACACACAACAACAATTACTACCCTAGAATTTAAAACAAAATACTAACAAAACACAAACATTACAATAACAATAAGACAAAAAGACTAACACATCGCATAAACCAATAAGTACACAAAATCAAATGTATCAAGTTCACACCGCATAGTACATCACATATTACAAAGATAAAACAAACTTAGTCCTTCTCTTCATTAACATCATTTATGTCACCGCTATCCCAAAAAGTTGTTGGTCATAATCAGCATATTTTGGATATGAAGGGAATTCCACTCCTTGTTTACCCCTAATAAGACTCTCCAAAGATGAGTGAAATTTCTCCTTATATTCATTATGTCTTCTAACATATCCATCAATATGATCTACAAAATTTTCTAAATTTTGTATGTTATCTACGATAAAATTAATATTATCCATCATCCTTTACAATAAATGACTCCGAGTTTCAGTATACTCACCTCTAAAAGTAGATGCTCTCGAGGTAGACGGTCTCGATGTAGAAATAGAGGAGGTGGATGCAGCAGACGTCAACATTCCATAACTTCTAAAAAATCCTCTTCTCCAACCAAAAATAAAGTGATCAAATTATGATTTCACATTCACACTTGTAATCAATTTTATAGGCAGCAACACTTCTTCCCAGCTATTACATCTTACACCAGCTTGCTCACACAGGAAAAGATCAAGGAAGCAAATCCCAGACCTGCAGTAGTAGCGGCAGTGGCAGAACTTATGATAGTCTGATAAATCAAAGCTTCAATTTTGATAGGCTTACAGTGCTGAATACAATAATTCAACATTGCTCTCTCCCTCGTAACTTCATTAAGATGATTCTTTGGTAACAGATGAGCTGAAATAAAGTAGTGTCACGCCTTCGATGGTGCACTTAACTTTCAAGTGGAAAAGTTGACTCTCCTCTCATTTTTAATTTTCAAGAGTCCCCTTCCAACAATCAAAATTGAAATAATCTCATCCATTTTCATCTCAGTAGGACTATAGTTCGAATAAAAACATAGAGTATTAGTTAGTAAATGGTATAGCATGTTGATTACCTCTGGTGAAAAAGGTACCAATTTAACTCTGACCATGACTCGATCCTCTTCCACCTCAGGGAGGTTTGCATAGAACTCCTACACTATAGAAATCACAGCCACAACAGAAAAACAATAGAATTATTCTCATTGTCGACGAATGATCAAATTCTCCACGGATCCACCTGGATTTTTAGAACACCTCATAGGAATAACTTTTCATGACTGTAGAGCATCATTATATCTGTCATGAGCTTTCAAACTAAAAAGCTTGCTCGAATCAAAGTGGATCTTCCCCATACTCCTCTTCATTCTTAGGGCCATTCTACAAATTTCATAAAATTCCACAATAATTTTAAAGATCAATTCTAATCTACTAAACATAACTTTTATAAGCTTAAACTACACTTTCTATGTAATTTCTATAGATTTTCTCAATCTTTTCACCATCAATAGTAAATTTTGGGTACCTCCACAATGTGCTCAAAATACATGGTGAAAATCCAAAATATTTACATAGAAGTGAAGATCTTATCTCAAGAAATCCAATTCTAGCAAGATTGGCTCAAATCCATAAGGAAATCTCCATGAAAAGGATTTCCCTAATCTCAAAACTGCAAACTTGAAAGGAAGAAGACAATGGCAGGAGTGAAAATGACATTTTTTTGGGTTAAATTTTACTTTTAACCATTCGCAAATTAGTTTTCATAAACTGGCGCTTAAGTGCATATATGTGGCACTTAGACGCCAATGCACAATTTCTAATATATTGAACTTAAGTAAAATGCACTATTAGCCTAAGTAAACCACCCCTAAATGGTTGTATAACACTTAAATGACTATTTTCTTCTCCTTTAACTCTCCTCTCTCTCAAAATTCTCTAATATAACTAATTCAATTAGAGGCTAAAATAACACAAAATATTCACAAACAAACACTTATATTCATTCACGAAATATGACAAACAACATTCAACACATAATTCTCATTCCAAAGAGTCTTGGATGAGAAATTTTTCCTAAACACAAACACTAAACAAACTTACACAATAGAACACATAATCACATAAACACTAATAAACAAGACTTAACACTAATACATAAAACAATTCTTAACAAGCAAATCTTAGCGTAGAACTTAATTCCATTCTTCATTTTTTGGAACAAATTCTTGTCTCTCTTTAGTCTCTCCTTGGGAATTTTGAATATAGAGTTGATAAAATGGATGGTGGTGAAGAGCTCTGATAAAATCTTCTTCAATCCATTTCTACTTAAGATACATCACCTTATCTGCTTCCTCTATATAACTAGTATGACTAAATTGCATTTTTAATCGCCATCCAATATGCTCTAGATGTGCATTGACTTCATTTACCTTTGCTTGAAATAAAGCCACGTTAGCCTCATATTTGTTGATCTTTTCCGATATTCATTCGATACTAACGGCTAAAAAAACCATTGTACATCTCTTGTGCACTCTGACTAATGAATTTCTTCATCATGGACTCTTCTTTCTTCTTCAAATCCATCTCCCATGAAGACATTTCCTCCAAATCACTCTTTCTCTTAGACTTTTAGGGTTAGACTTTGAGTTGTGGTGAAAATCCTTTATAAAACCCTTCTTTTTATAGGCCAAAATCCTTCCTATAACTCTTAGACACATCCTAAAATTGCCATGGCATATTTAAGCTAACCAATTGGCGGTTAAAAATTTTAGAAATTTCATTTTTGCACATGGTTTTTAATGCTTGCGGTTATGCGTCAAATATTGGCGCTTAAGCGCCAGTACTTGATTTAGCACTGGACAACTTAACGTCCAAATACTCATTCTAACATGTCTAAGTTACTTAATAAAGTCTTAAAATCATTACTAACAAAAAATATTCTCAAAAATACTACCCCAAATTTTTTTAATCACACACAAAAAAAATAATCAAAGCAAAAGCACACTAATAACTATGGGTTGCCTCCCATAAAGCGCTTGGTTTTACGTCGTCAGCTGATCAAAGGAAAATAAGTTGAGATTTTCATACCTATTTTATACAATTTTTGATGATATTGCACTTTAAAGCAAGGTATTTTTGATGTTTTGTTGCAGGAATGATGAAATAGGGTCATTGGAGCAAAAAGATGCAAAAAGAAGCAAAATTGGAGTGAAATGGGCTAAAATGTGAAGAATTGAACTAGGGCGCCGACGACACCATCGACCCTGCCGGCGGTGAGATTTTCCCTAGACTACAGAATTAATTTATTAAGAAGGTCTGCCGACGGCA
The DNA here is from genome assembly GCA_002079205.1 of Phalaenopsis hybrid cultivar. Taxonomy (NCBI): domain Eukaryota; kingdom Viridiplantae; phylum Streptophyta; class Magnoliopsida; order Asparagales; family Orchidaceae; genus Phalaenopsis; species Phalaenopsis hybrid cultivar. The sequence goes on from JXCR01148972.1 coordinate 210,978, forward strand.
CCCTCGAGGCCGCCGACGGCGCCCTTGGCGGTTATGTCCAACTAAGCTTTGGATGAGGACAAATTTGGAAGGGATGCTTAGGTAACTCTTGGGAAAGCTCATCCACAACTTTAAAAGAAGATTTAGGCCAAAAAATAGAGAGGTACTGGAGAAGAAGGAGGCTCAAAATTGAAGCGTGAAAAAGTGTAGAGAGTTTAAATTGTGAGGAATTCTTTGGGAGATTGTAAGAGTGGAGGGAAAGTGAGAGATTTGTTCCTCCTTGCCGCTTTGAAGAGGAATTCTGTGTGCAGTAAAAAAAGGAAGAGATTCAAAGGAACTTCAAGGAGTTTTCTTGGGGAGAAATTTGAGATAAGTTTATTTATTATTCTAGTTGTATGACTTTTCTTTTATATATGAATTCCGAGTTTTGTTGTGTTTTCCCCATGAGATCTGAGTAGTTTTCTCTGTCTTTCTCATTGTCTTGAGATTTGTGAAATGGTGGAGCCATGAAAATGTTTAAGAACTTGTGATGATCTTTTCACTTTGATCTTAATTAACTTTTAATCTGGCCAATTGATTTGTTAAAATATGTTGAGTTTAACAACTAAAGTGAAGATTACATCCCCAGGGAGGACAAAGCCCTTGGAAGTTGGGTGCAAATAAATAAGAAAATAGAATTATCGGGCGTAGAATTGGAGATTTTAGAGTGACAGACTAAAATCCCCAATTCAGTCTTACCGTTTGGGTGCTGAAGTGTAGATGTTAGCCCTCAGGCGAGGGGAACATGGGAGCTCCGAAGTTGTTTGGGTGTTGATGTGTAGATGTTAGCCCTCAGGTGAGGGGAACGTGGGAGCTCCAAAGTGTGAGCCGGTATCCTTGCAGCCTAGCCGTAGAATCAGTAAATAAACGTAGGATTAGTCAATGTTCTTTATGCCTGGACAAAAGGGTAAAGAATAGGTATGCTCCTATTTGACACAATATAATTTGAACTAATTCACTTTATCCATTCATTATAATTTCTTGGAAAGGAGAACGATGCTTTCTATATATTGAATATCTCATTTGAACCTTCATTAGTATATTTAGTTATTTAATAGTTATTAAAATTATATATTTATTTTAATTGCCTACTAGTGATAGATAAGCAAATTAAACTTCGTTGTTGCAGTTAAAATTGCTTTTCTAAAGTCTTAGTTCGTAGTTCTGATATTACTTCCTATGGGATCGATATCTAGGACTCCATTAGAGCTCTATTTTACTTAAGCAATACGTATACTTGCATTAATAACTGTGACTTTACAATTGTTGAATATTTATTACGTCCATATTTATCGAACATATAACTGTTATTAAATTTTGGTACAGTTGCTGAGGGATTAATTCTTTTAGCATCAGTATTAAATTGTTATACTTTTAGGCATATATAAAGTCGCGGTCAAGTTTTTGGCGCGATTGTCGGGGAGTGAGTAAACAAAAATTACAATTACTGTAACGGACAAATTAGGATTACTAGAAAATTTTTACTTGAAATATAACTTATTTTTATATTTAGTTAGTGATATTACTGTGTACTAATTTCAAATTGTATGCGTAAATTTGGACCTAAAAGTCTTATACCCTACGATTCGGAATTAGAACGCACTGTTCAAAAAAATTAGAAGATTGAGAAGAAAACCTAGAAATTCTGATACAATGAAAAAGAAAATGAACAATCAAGGAATAGAGAATGAACACCACCCTAGACTCCTACGAGATTATGCAAATCCTACAGCAGATGAAATTCACTTATCTATCCAAAATCCTGATGTAGTTGCTAATTCATTTGAGCTTAAACTTGCTATTATCTAAATGGTACAAAATAATCAATTCGGAGGTACACCAAATGAAGATCCTAATTTACACATCGCGCTATTATCCAAATGGTACAAAACAATCAATTCGGAGGTACACCAAATGAAGATCCGAACCAAGACCCTTAAGAGACTATGCAAATCCTACGGCAGATGAAATTCAGTTATCTATCCAAAATCCTGATGTAGCTGCTAATTCATTTGAGCTTAAAGCAGATGAAATTCACTCATCTATCCAAAATCCTGATGACTAATTCATTTGAGCTTAAACCTACTATTATCCAAATGGTACAAAATAATCAATTCAAAGGTACACCAAATGAAGATCCTAATTTATTAATTCATTTGAGCTTGAACTTTTATTATCCAAATGGTACAAAACAATCAATTCAGAGGTAAGAAGATCCTAATATACACTCGCTAATTTTTTAGAACAGTGTGCTTCTTTTAAATATGACAGAGTCTCAAATGATGCTATTAGACTTAGACTTTTTACTTTTTCACTGAGGGATAAGGCTAAAATATGGTTAAATTTGTTAGCACCAGGATCTGTTAGAACTTGGGGAGAACTTTCACAGAAATTCCTATCCAAATATTTCCCTCCATCCAAAACTGTTAAACTTCAAAATGACATAACATCGTTCTGTCAGCTTGATGGAGAGTCAATATACGAAGCTTGGGAGAGATTTAAAGATCTTCTTAGGAAATGCCCTCATCATTCGTTACCAGATTGTTAATAATTTAAACTTTTTATATTCTTAGGAAGTGCCCTCATCATTCGTTACCAGATTGGTTGATAATTCAAACTTTTTATAATCTTAGGAAGTGCCTTCATCATTCGTTACCAGATTGGTTGATAATTCAAACTTTTTATAATGGATTAAGATCTCTTAGATCGATTATAGATGCTGCGGCTCGTGGTTCTTTAATGTCAAAACCTTTTGATACCCTCATCATTCGTTACCAGACTGGTTAATAATTCAAACCTTTTATAATGGATTAGTGGGATCCATAGATCAATTATAGATGTTGCGGCTGGGGGTTCGTTAATGTCAAAACCTTTTGACGAGGCCTATTCGTTAATAGAAGAGATGGCTACCAATAATTTTCAATTGCCCTCTGAAAGTGTATATCCTAAAAGAGTAGCTAGTATCCATGATTCTAATGGGATATCTATGTTAGCTTTGCATATTGATGTAATATCAAAGAAATTAGATCATTATGGGATGAATTATTTTCCAACACCTCCAATGATGGAGGAGAATTCATCTGGGCAATTTGTGGATGTTCAACCTTCATATGAGACTTTAAAATTAATAAACTCAACAACCTTTATTCAAACTATTATAACCCAAGTTGGAAGAATCATCCAAATTTTAATTGGAATAACCATTCTTCTACAAATCAACAATGGGTAAACAGCCCAGTGAACCCATTAGAAAATTCATCCAACCAAGGAAATGTTAACTATAGACGTTCTTATCCACAAGGATTTAACAGTAACACTCAAATTAAGGAGAAGAAGTTGTATATGGAAGAACTGATATTAAACATGGTTCAACAATTACAGAATCAAGGAAATTAAGTACAAAATCAAGGAATTGCTATTAAGAATATTGAAAATCAATTAGGTCATATCGCTACTGTGCTTAGTAACCAAAGATTAGGAACTAGTACTATGGAACCAATTCCTAAAGATCAAGGAAAAGAACAAATAAAATTGATACAAATACAAAGTGGAAAAGAATTGGAAACGAGAGAATAAAAAGAAATGAAAACTAGAAAAGAGAAAGTGGATACTGAAAAAGAAAAGGATCATGAATACCCAGATTTAGAATATCCACGAGAAAGAGAAAGTGGATACCAAAAAAGAAAAGGATCATGAATACCCAGATTTAGAGTATCCATTTACTAATGAAAATTACTGTGGAGAAACCTCTACCACTGTTTCCTCAAAGATTGAAGCAACACAAACAGAATAAACAATTCTCCAAGTGTTTAGAAATTCTTAAGAAGTTAACGGTAAATATTCCCTTCGTAGAAACTTTAGAGCAAATGCCTAATTATGTGAAATTTATGAAAGATATTCTGAACAAGAAAAGGAAGTTCACGAATAACAAAACTGTTGCACTTAGTGAAGAGTGTAGTGCAATTATTCAGAAAAAGCTTCCTAAAAAATTAAAAGATCTTGGTAGTTTCAGTATACTGTGTGCTTTCGGTGAAAAATTCTATGAAAGAGCTTTATGTGTTTTGGGAGCCAACATTAATCTTATGTCTCTTTCAATTTTCAAAAGATTAGGATTAGGAGAAGTCTCACCTACATCTGTAACTCTTCAGTTAGCAGATCGTTCAGTTACATATCCTAAAGGAGTTATAGAAGATGTGTTAGTAAAAGTGGATAGATTTATCTTTCCTATAGATTTCATTGTTTTAGATATGGAGGAAGATAAAGAAATACCTATCATTTTAGGGAGACCATTTATTAGCTACTAGAAAAGCTATGATAGATGTTCAAAAAGGATAATTAACTATCAGAGTTAACGATCAAGAAGTGACTTTTAACATTGCAAAATCTATGAAATACCCCGCTGTTGAAAGAGATAATGAAGGTTTCGCATGGAAATTAATGAACATCTATTGAATGAACATTTTAAAGAAAATTTTGAAGAGAAAGAACAATTTGAAGAGAGTGATGAAATTATTTTGGATGAATTAGAAAATGAAGAATTAGATTATGTTCAAGAAAGATTTGAGATTCTAGATATTACAAAAAATACTGATAAAAATCTAATTTCGTCAATTATAAAACCACCTGAACTTGAGTTGAAAATATTATCGAGCCATTTGAAGTATGTGTTTTTGGGAGACTCATCTACATTACCTGCAATTATATTTTCAAAATTAAATGATTTGCAAGAGCAAAGACTGTTAGATACATTAAAAAGATATAAGAAAGCGGAATTAAATGATCTGCAAGAGCAAAGACTGTTAGATACATTGAAAAGATATAAGAAAGCTTCTGAATTAAATGATCTGCAAGAGCAAAGACTGTTAGATACATTGAAAAGATATAAGAAAGCTTTCATAATTAAATGATCTGCAAGAGCAAAGACTGTTAGATACATTAAAAAGATATAAGAAAGCTTTTAGAACTGTAAGAGCAAAGACTGTTAGACACATTAAAAAGATATAAGAAAGCTTTTGGTTGGACCTTATCAGCAAGAGCAAAGACTGTTAGATACATTAAAAAGATATAAGAAAGCTTTTGGTTGGACCTTAGTTGATATTAAGGGAATCAGTCCTTCATTAAAAAGATATAAGAGAGCTTTTGGTTGGACCTTAGCAGATATTAAAGGAATCAGTCCTTCGGTTAGATACATTAAAAAGATATAAAAAAGCTTTTGGTTGGACCTTAGCTGATATTAAGGGAATCAGTCCTTCGATCATGCACAAAATTATATTAGATGGACAATATAAACCAAGAGTTGATCCATAAAGGAGATTAAATCCAATTATGAAAGAAATAGTTAAGAAGGAAATTTTTAAATGGTTAGATACTGGAATTATATATCCTATTTCAGATAGTGCGTAGGTAAGTCCAATTCATTGTGTTCCTAAGAAAGGAGGAGTGGCCATTGAAACAAAAGAAAATAATAAATTAATACCTATCAGACAAGTTTCTGGGTAGCGTATTTGCATTGAATATAGAAAATTAAACACTGCCACCAGGAAAGATCACTTCCCTTTACCCCTTTTAGATCAAATTGTAGATAGACTTGCTGGGCACAAATATTTTTATTTTTTAGATGAATATACCGGTTACCATCAAATTCCTATTACTCCTGAGGATCAAGAAAAGACAACATTTACTAGTCCATTTGGAACTTTTGCTTTTCAAGGAATGCCTTTCGGATTATGTAATGCACCTACAACATTTCAGGGATGTATGATGTCCATATTTAGTAAGTTAATTGATGATGGATTGGAAGTATTTATGGAAAATTATAATTGGAACATCATTTGATGCATGCTTAAATTATCTTGAAAAAGTTTTAGAGTTATGTGGAAGAACAAATTTGGTTCTGAATCGGGAGAAATGTCAATTTATGCTTGCAGGAGGAATTGTATTAGGGCATAAAATTCCGGAAGATGGTGTGGAAGAAGACCCTGCAAAAATTCAAGTTATATTTAAACTAACCCCTCCTACTAATGTAAGAGAGGTTAGGAGTTTTCTTGGACATGTTGGATTTTTAGGTGTTTGAATGTAAGAGAGGTTAGGAGTTTTCTTGGACATGTTGGATTTTACATGCGTTTTATTAAAGAATATTTTTGAAAATTACCAAACCTCTATGCCAACTTTTAGAAAAGGACAAGAAATTTGAATTTACTGAAAAAAATTTACCAAACCTATATGCCAACTTTTAGAAAAGGACAAGAAATTTGAATTTACTGAAAGCTGTTTAAATGCCAGATTTCTTGGACATGTTGGATTTTACAGGCGTTTTATTAAAGATTTTTCAAAAATTACTAAACCCTTGGACATGTTAGATTTTACAGGCGTTTTATTAAAGATTTTTCAAAAATTACTAAACCTCTACAGGGACATGTTGGTTTTTACAGGCATTTTATTAAAGATTTCTCAAAAGTTACTAAACCTCTATGGCTTTAGAAAAGGACAAGAAATTTGAGTTTACTGAAGACTGTTTAAACACCTTTGAGTTATTAAGATTTTACAGGCGTTTTATTAAAGATTTTTCAAAAATTACCAAACCTCTATGCCAACTTTTACGCTTTATTAAAGATTTCTCAAAAGTTACTAAACCTCTATGCCAACTTTTAGAAAAGGACAAGGTTTGAATTTACTGAAAGCTGTTTAAATGCCTTTGAGTTATTGAAGGAAAAATTAATCACAGCTGTTTTATTATAGATTTTTCAAAAATTACTAAACCTCTATGCCAACTTTTAGAAAAGGACAAGAAATTTGAATTGAAAGTTGTTTAAATGTCTTTGAGTTATTAATGAAAAATTAATCATAGCCCCTATTATAGTTTTACCTAACTGGGAGAAACCATTCGAACTGATGTGTGATGCTAGTGATTATTCTATTGGAGTTGTTCTTAGACAAATGTATGAAAAGATTTTTAAATTTATATACTACGCTAGTAAAACTCTTAATGATGCACAAATTAATTATGTTGTTACTGAAAAAGAGTTACTGGTCATTGTGTATGCTTTAACTAAATTTAGATCTTATTTAATTGGAGCTAAATGTGTTGTGCACACTGATCACTCTGCTATTAAATATCTAATGCAAAAGAAGGATGTCAAACCAAGGTTGATTAGATGGATACTT